>JAOSBP010000008.1:31857570-31867700 GCA_027563825.1 Erythroxylum mucronatum
ATATAATAGTACACAATCTTACCTCGATTTAATAGAGATAAACATATATATATATATATATATATATATATATATATATGTATGTATGTATGTTTGTATGTTTGTATATATATATATTACCATAATGTTATGCAGCACATTCAACATATAATAAGAAAATATAATTCCATGTATGGCATAATATAAATGGTCAAAGTACCAATTAAAACATAATATGACACAAAATTATATTATGCATAGTAAACATACACGCAACTTTTATACGTATAAACCTAAATTAACTAATTGATAACTTCATTAATTAATTTTAAATAATTAATTAATTAATTATGAGTTATAACCTAAACTAAAATACTTTAAGTAAGACCAATATTTAAACCCATAAAATTATTTTTAAAAAATATATATGACTTAAAGGTCGTGAGCACAGCACGCCCTTGCTGTTGGTCTTTGCTGTCATGTGCACGCGCTTCATCTTCCTCAGTAGACGCTGCACGCTGGTTTCTTCCTTTTTTTTAATTCTAACATCTTTTTTCTTTCATGAATTCATCTTGCAATTCCTTTCCAAAATCTTCTCTTGACTTGAGCCATCAATAATGACATCCACCATTTACTTTTTTGGTGGGTAAAACAATAAAGTTCTGAGTGTTCCTCACTCTAAACCCACGTGAGTTTCTCATTCTAAACCATCCATTTATATTTCGTTTCGATCAAGCATTGAGAATGAGATTCAAGTCCTTATGAAACTGATGTTATCAACATCCGAAAATAACTGGTCCCATTACATACAGATCAACAAAATCAGATGTTTGCAGTTCGTTTCTATTTTTGTGCTCTTGTTTATGATAGTTCCATTCATAGCAGTTCAAGATGTTGTATATGAAGAAAGCAACACCATTACAAATACAGAAAAACAACCATTCCAGATACGAACTAAATAGTTGATAACGGCGGATAACAACTAATGCAATACCTTAGCTCTCATTTTTTTTGTTTTCTACGAGGTGTTTTAGGCGGGTTCTAATTATGGGAAGGCTCCTTTAAGCCAGTCACATCCAGATTAATCACCGCTCGAGCCGGGTAGGTCCCTTGCGGGAGGCAAAATTCTGACTCCAAATTTTAAACAGCTGCATACATGAAGAGGATTCGAACCCACGACTTCACCTAAGTCATGAGAGTTCCTTACCAACTCACCTGCGCCTTGAGGTTAACACCTTAGCTCTCATACCAATTGAAAGACATTTATAGATCGATTTATTAAGTCATACCTAAATTCATGATAGTGTTTATAAAGATTGATTCCTTCTCTGCCTTATCTTCTTTGATTAGTTTCTTCAATGGTTCAGAAACCTCTCTTGATATATTTCTAAACATATGAACAACTAACATGTATTTTGTTGCATTTTACTTTAAAGGAGAGAGGAAAAGAGTTTTGGACTATTTTTATTGGATTCAAATCCATTTGACATGGACCATTAAATAATCAAACAACTGGGTATAATCAACTAAGTGCAACAATTATCCTTATGAAAAAGAATATTTAATACATATTTTAAAAGCGTATCTTTTTTCTGAAAACTTTCTATCACATCAATACACAATATTTTGGAAAGTGGAGAAAAAACGTTGAAGTGATGAATCTTGTTCTTATTAGTCTGTTTCAATTTTATTTTCGTGCCAATATGACATGATTTTACGTTAATATGACAGAAAGTTTTTGTAAAAAAGATGCTTATAACGTGGGTTTTATTTAATGGAATAGGCTACCGAACAGAAAATATCATGCCTGATATATAACAACTAGAGAAGAGATTGAGAAAGACAGTAAAATATCCTTGGTCCATATGCAATTTGGAGATTTGTGGTATGGAAGCAAGCTCAAGCTCAAGTTTGTGTGGTTATAAGGAGCTGATGTGGATCCCTTTGTGTTCATTGGAAGAGGGTCTAACTTTGCAAAGCATAAATTATTCAATGAATTTCAGTTTTTATATGAAATATCATCAAAAACAAAAAAATTGGATGTGAAAATTATTTTTGTTAATATTTTTAATGAAATTATACAATTAAATTTATTAAAAAAAGATTGACAAAAACTCTAAATATAGGAGAATTTTTTTAAAATTATAAAAACGCTTTAAAGAATAACAAAAGTCACACAAAAAATCTACTTTCTACTCTAATACTTGCTTTTTTTGTGTGTGGATAAATCAGTAACTTTATAAAGAAATAAAAGTTATGTACAGTATGAGAGAAACTATAGGCAATCTCTTAACACTCAAAGTACAAAATGTAGTGCAAAACTACTGCCCTATCATCAAACTCCTCTTCTAAATCCTACATTACACTTTAAACCAGTAGCCTACTAACATTTGTGCACAATCCGATATAAGTATATCAGAAGCCACAACATGTCAGCATATATATATGTATACATACAAGAACCAAACCCGCAGTCCATTCAAGTAACAGATCAAGCATTCATCTTAAAACTGCTAATTTGTCTTCTTAAACTCGGTCATTTTAGCAAGAGCTTCTATAGGCAATGATTTTCTATGCCAATAATTTGCTCTGCTATTAATAAATTGTCATAACTTTCTAAGCCATAAACGATGAAGAACAAATAAAGCAATTTCAAGTAATCACAAGAACTAATTACAAAATCTCTTTTAAAAAACCCATCTCGATTGACTTAAGATAGTAAGCGTAAGGTTAACTTTTCTTGTACATTTTTTTACACACGCTGCTAATCAACTTAGTTACAAGGATTGTAAGCTAATACTCAAAGCTTGCTTATCAACTAAATATATCCTAATCAAATGGTGAAATTTAAAAAGAGAAACAGTAGAACAACTTAGAGATATAATAATATATAGAGAATAATGAAGATTAGAAAGAGATGTTACCTAAATGTGGGAGAAAATAACAGCTCTGTTAAGGACTACAATTAAATAGATCTTTGATGTTTCTAAAATATACCTAAGGGTGGTAAGATGAAATCTTGATAGTAGAATGAATATATACAAGAAAAGTTAAAATTAAGAAGGATGCATATAATGCTCCATTGGATAATAGTATAGAAGTAAAGAGAGCAATTATAGAGAAAGCTATTCTTAGAGTGTCCTATATTGCCTAGACATAAAAATATTAAAGGGTCTATAAGTGGTAAGGGTTAACTATCCAAACAACTAGTTCTAGTTATTTTGACAATGGTTGACCCAAGCCCAATTCTTGTTAATGGACTCTACACTCTACCCATATTAAAAATTTAACATGGTATCAGAGAGCGGGTTGCTCTTATGTTAGTCGTTAACACCTCAAAATGACAGATTATGTCACGTGTTAGACCCACACGTGAGCGGGGTGTGTTGAAATATAAAGAGTGAGAGTTGTCCCATATTGGAGAAAGAGAGGAAAGTAAACTAACATATAAGTCTAGTGGGTTACTCCACTTATCACCAATTGATTTTAGGATGAAACTTCACTTAGACTAGTATGTGATCTAACTTTCCTTCTTGTGTGAGCCTGTAGGCCGTTATAAAATTCTAACATTTAAAACTATGAATGTACATTTCGTTTGGTGCGAGAAGATCAGAGTTGTTCGACCTTCCAAGCCAAGAGAATGGCATTGGCACGGCAATTGGGTGATTTAATGGAAATAGGATCACATGCACGCAAATACATGGAAGATATGATGGGGAAGGAGACAAGTGTTGAGAGTGGGCAGTCCACAAATTTCCCCACTCTCCAACTTCTAAGTGGACTCATCCCACGCCTCACCAAGCAGCAATGGAGTATCCAATCTCCCTCTTTTTCGTGGGCCCCCCTTACACCTCTACCCTTTCCTTTCCCAACTATTATTATTATTATTATTATTATTATTATTATTATTATTATGTGAATAAATAGTTTTTGTTTAAACTTAATATTCAAAATTCGACAAATATCTAAATAAAGTTGTATTTTATTTTAAAAACATTTTATAATATTTAAAAATAAATTGATATTGAATTTTTTTGGATAAAATATGTATAATTGGATAAACTTATTACAATTAATTTAAAATAGTTTTACCTTAATCGGTATCTCTTATCCATCCAACAAGAAGCCGCCAAATGTAATCTCCTGACATAATCCACAAAGGCAAATGGGCCCCCGCCATTATCCCACGCGAGAAAACCCTCTCTTTGGCACTATTTGAGTCGGAGCAATTCCTGTCCCAGTTAAGGCCGTGCGCGTGCATCAACTAACTTTTAGTCAACTGCTAAATATGGCCTTTTTGAAAACTATTTCTTTTCTGTACGCTTATATAAACTCCACACCCCCTTCTTCATTTTCTCATACAACACATTTGTTTGAAAATGGGCGAGGCCGTTCAATTCATCACTCAAAATCCTGCCGAGGACACCCTCCTTCAACCTCCCACCTGGTACGAAGAATCCATTGACGAAGACCTTAAGTGGTCCTTTTCTTTGAACAGGTTTGTTCTTTCTTCTAACCATAGTACACGCTACTCTATTAAACAGACTCGTTGTCTAATGATCAGTTTAATAAACGATATAGGGTTCTCCACAAAGGGACAAGCGAGTTCCAGGACATAGTTCTGTTGGACACAAAGCGCTTTGGTAAGGTAAGAGACCAAACATACATACACATCTGCAAGCATATATAGAGATGTGATGTTGGTACTGACTTGGATTACAGGTCCTGGTGATTGATGGGAAGATGCAGAGCGCTGAGTCGGACGAGTTTATCTATCACGAGTGTTTGATTCATCCTGCTCTGTTGTACCACCCCAAGTGAGAGAGCCTGCTAATTGTTTCCATTCTTAATATTTATCATACCTTTATTATACGTACATGTATATATACAATACATATAAAAGTGTAATCAACAGGGCATGGCATGGTTTTGAATTAATTATGTAATCTTTTTATGATATTTAGTTCAGCCTGATCTTGCTGAGGTTGAACGTCGTTGTTTAGATCCATGGTCTGTGCTAATCTGGCTATAGAATACTTGCAAAACAAGTAACGGCGGGCCGGGAATTGATTCTCGAAGGCCCCTCCGACGCTCAAGTTAGTCTTTTTATGTAGGTTTTGGCTGTTGAAAGTGTAGAAAAGTAGGGTTGTATTTTCATACCTGAATCAGGGAGGAATAGTACCTTATATGCCTGGGGTTACTGCTAGGTTTAGGTCTTTACGTGAGTCGTTGTATTTGCATGGGAATCTAACACCCGATGGGCCGAATGAGCCATGGTCATTGGGCCGTCGATATTCGGGCCTGGAGCTGGGCCTGGTAAGGCCAATCCAGCCGACCCAACCAATATTAAATCACAGTTATATTTATTTAATTTGGTAATCTTATAAAATAATTATATATGTGCTATCTAACTATGACCAATTAAATTACTCTCTAAATTGATTAAAAAGTCTCTAATTTCTTAATTTAACCAATATAACTTAAATCTTTTTTTAAGTTTAAACGTAATTAAAATGTTTAAACTTTAAAAATTGATAATTGAGATTTTTTTTGGTAAATCAATTTTAATTATTTATTTTCCCATCTATATACGTAAACAAACCTAAAAATATAAACGTATTGTAAAATCAAAAGTTAATTAAATGAATTACTCATTCACATTCTTCCTTTGCTCATATAAATTGAAACGTACACAAAGAGCTCCCTACAGATGCAACAGATGTTCAAGGAAAACATACAGGTTGTAGATTCATATTTCAGTCTCCACTTCTTTAAACTAAAGCTATGAGCTGAATGTAGGACCATACGCATATTTAGTTTCAAACCTGAAGAAGTCTTCTGCACGTAAACTAGTCGTTCAGGTCACTCCTCGTTCATCTTGGTGGAACCAGACATTGTTAGGCAGTTCTGTGGAATGATTGATGTCGTTGGAATCTATATATATTTACTTTCACAGAAACAAAAATGACAAAGTCATGAGTTTAACTGCAGCCCCCGGAACGTGTTCATAATGGGAGGTGGTGAAGGTTCTTCTGCAAGAGAAGCTCTAAAACACAAGCCGATCAAGAAAGTGGTCATGTGTGACATAGACCAAGTTAGTTTTCTTTTCTTGATAATGAATATATATCGGTACCACAAATTTAAATTGAAATTTCGTTCGTATATATATATAATATGCATTATTGCTGTCATTGAAGGAAGTGGTGGAGTTCTGTCGAAGATATCTGACTGCTAATCGAGAGGCTTTCTCCAACGAGAAACTTGATCTAGTAATTAATGACGCCAAGTAAGTTTCTTGTAGAAGGCAATGCGATGATTGTGACTGCGAAATGTTATTTGTTAAATGACCACTTCCTGCTTGGTGTTTGGACTAAGTTGGTTATATGAATTCGCTGATTACAATTCCTATTGAAGGGCTGAGTTACAGGAGAGGAATGAAAAATTTGACGTCATCTATGGGGATTTGGCGGACCCAGTTGAAGGAGGGCCTTGCTATAAGCTTTACACAAAATCTTTCTACCAGGATGTTATCAAGACCAAACTCGATGACAATGGAATTTTCATTACTCAGGTAGGCAGGGAGTTAGGAATATCCATATCCCCTTCTATAAAATTAAATTAATATGCATTTTATTGTGCAGGCGGGACCTGCAGGTGCTTTTACTCACAAGGAGGTGTTCTCGTCTATATGCAACACACTGAAGCAGGTCTTCAAGTGTAAGTCTCAGAAAAGCAACTCATAACAAGGTTGTTTCTATCCACTTAAATGATTGTTACTATGTTTGCTCTTAACTTTGTGCAGACGTGGTACCATACGCTGTTCATGTGCCATCTTTTGCTGATACCTGGGGATGGGTCATGGTTACGCTCGTTTCATACCTAATCTTTTCTTCTTAGTTATACGTAGAGATTATTATTTATTATTTAGTATGGCTATCTGTTGTTCATCTTACACATGGCAATTAATCCAGGCCTCGGACCAGCCTTTCTCTATCAATTCTGAGGAGATTGATCGCAGGATTCAAGAAAGAATTGAGGGCGGTTTGCTTTACTTGACTGGTCCTGCTTTCATTGCCTCCACCACCATGAGTAAACTAGTTTATCTTTCGTAAGTCCTCTATCCTTTTCACTTGCTGCTTTTATGTTCTGTAAACGAGGACATTCTTCATGAGCAAACATCTCTTTTTTTAATAAACTGTTTTGCATCAACTTGTTGAGACAAAAGAACCAATTGCAATTTCTAACTAATGTACTTCTCATACTCAACGACACAACCAAACTTGTAATTTCTAGCTAACGTTTGATGTTTCAGGCTGTTGAATGAGACGCATGTCTACACCGAGGAGAACGCTAGATTTATTCACGGACAAGGGGTGCTGCTGGCTAACAAAACTGCAGGCGCAAAGTCAGCTGTCAATGGCGAAATTGCTATATAGCAAAAAGGAATGGATAGACTAATTAATTAAAGAAATAATATTAAGAAATCCACCAAATTTAGTTGTTAAAATTTCGCCTTAGGTATATATGTAGGGTTTAGTTATATGCTGTTTCAATGCTACTAAGAACAATTTCGTCCAATCCAAACTTTCAATATATTTTAGCTAGTTCTATAAGCCATTAACAGTTTTATCATTTTTGCATGCTGCTTCTTCCTTCTCGGTTCTCCTATTCCATGTCAATTTTAACCAGTGATGCCAACGTAATCTCTTTGTGTTCTTGGTTCTTCCCAGCAGTCTTAAATTATGAAACTGTTAAGGAGGAAGCATTAATTATTGCCATTGCTAGTTGTCGAAATTAAAGACTAAAAGAAACAGTGTTACACTGAAAAAGTAATTAAGCAGAAAAAAGAAAAAGAAAGAACCAAAGTTCTGCTGCACCTTTTCTCCTTCTAATTTCGAATTACAATTAAATTAAATAAATTATACATTAATCAAAATATTTGGAAAGAGCTTAAAATGAGTTGAAGTTCAATTGTCTTAATGACCCTCTCAATAATAAAATTGGATATTATTAAATTGTGCTCAACTTGTCTTTATCATTGCTGAATCAGTTTATAATTAGCATTTAATTTCTTGAACTAGGGAAATATATGTTTTACACCTACATTTACGTGACCACCAGAATGGTTTTAGCTCCTCTCTAAATGTTCCATCTTTCGGCTAAATCTTAACTAATCTTTTATGTGGAGATCCTTACTATAATCAGTTCCCTTATCGAAGATATTTATCCTTCATGAAAGAGTGTGTGTCCTTGCTTTTGTTACAAAAAGTTTTGTTCCATCCAAATTGCATAGGTTGTATAGCTGAAAGCGACTCTAAAAGTATAGGTCTTCCTTTGTCTTGAGCTTGAATCTAATAGCCCATATGATGATTTGGCTCTAGTATTGGCTTCATAATACAAATTACAGAGTTGTATTAATTTCAAAGTGCTCGTAACAACGTTGAACTACTTAACAAATAGAAGGTCAAAGTTTTCGAGGAGCCTATTATACAGGGGACAATCTTGGTTGCTCAAGGAGCCAAAGTAAAATCTGTTGGGAAACAGAGTCGGGATCAAAGTTTTCGAGGAGCCTGTTATACAGGGGACAATCTTGGTTGCTAAAGGAGCCAAAGTAAAATTTGTTGGGAAACAGAGTCTGATCCCGACCGCAACAAAATAATCACAAACTTTTTCGTGACTTTTGATTTCCCGAAAACTAAGATTTATTTAATTCTATAAAATGATTAATACAAATCATAATAAAGTGAAAATTTAATTCGTACTTTATTCCGAAACTTGATCTTTATCTTGTTATATTCTTCAAATCCTTTCCGAAATCGGTCTGTCTCAACCGCCATAGCCACACAAGTGCCCGACTTCTAACAGTATCTATAAAACAGGTTAAGAGAACTCTGTAACTCTTACAGAGAGGGTTAAGCAAAAAGTGCTAGTTTTATAGAGCTTAAGCCTATTTATAATAAGCTTTGGACGTTTTAGAAATTTAATTGAAATTAAATTCTAATTTCAATTAAACTTTAATTAAAATTACAAATAATTCTAATTAACTACCAATTATGTCCATATAAGATTCAATATCTCATATTAAATCTTATTTATTAAATATCTCATATTTAATCATAAAGTTTCTCGAACTTTACAATCAGGTCCAACTTGATTAAATTAATTTTGCTCTCCAACCCATTCTATATTTGAGACCCATTAGGTTCCCAAATATGTTGGCAATGATTATAAAATTTAATTTTAATTCATAATTAAAATTAGATAAATTAAAACTTCTTTTAATTTATCTTTAATTCTCCAATTAAACAATTTATAATCATAGATCAAAATTGGCATCCAGCAATGCATCATGACCACCCAAATATTTAGGAATGTCAAAGTGATTTTGACTAACCTTTCCATGCATAATTTTTCTGTATAATTCAATCTTTCCATCATACAATATTTCGATTAAACATAAAGCATGGAAGTAATGTGTACTTTATTGTGAGTCTAATCATAGTAGTTCTTTACCATTAGCTATCAATTTAATTAATGACATTTGTAAACTATTTACAAAGCATCATTTCACCTTAGCCAAGGATTTCTTGAATCAATACTAATCGAGAACAATGAAATATTCTCCCTAATTACTTTAGGGTGATGAATCCTATCTTGATCACTCAATTATCTCCATATAGTTCATGATACATCCAATGACTACCGATAAACTACCTATGATTAAATAGATCATAAGTAGTATCAAAGCATAGCAATCTCCATACAAGATAACTTTGATGACATCAAGTCAAAGAATCATTTATATAATCATCACAATGAGAATTCTATAGAAATACAAGTAATGTTCAAAATGAATTTCTTATATTGCGTCTGTTCAGTGAACTTGTTCTCTAGCAAGCACTCACACGTTTGTTTAAGTATCTCTATATTTTAACCTATGAGATTGACTACTTCCTTCATAAGGAAAAACAAAATGTGTGCTAATCTTTTTATGTTCTATTAATGTCCAATCTTAATATAACAATGACTAGGAACATTTAGGAATAATACATAAATGCAATATGAATTTCATAATATAATCTCATTATAATTTCATTTGCAATGTACAATTATCCTATGGACTTTATCATATACATCTAAACATGTACAAG
>JAOSBP010000008.1:31878577-31889308 GCA_027563825.1 Erythroxylum mucronatum
TGAACCTGATTTTTCAGGTTCGGTTCGAACCGAACCTGAACTCAGGTTTGGTTAACCTTGTTTACAGGTTTGGTTCAAGCAGTTCAGGTCTGGTTCACAAGTTCGCGGGTTTTTTTGAACACCCCTATCTACTTCATCATTAGTAGAAGAACTAGGGATAGACTCTCTTGGAACTTGTACACTCACTTTCATAAGAAATATATCCTCAAAGAACACTGCATCTCTTCACTCTATAATTGATCTATAAGTGTTAGACCCTTAGAGACATATCCCACAAAAATTGAATCAATGGTCTTAGGCCTAATTTTCTTCCTCTTATGTTCTAGTAAAGCAACCTTAGCAAGACACCCCTACACTTTTAAAAAATGCAAGTTAGGTGGATAGCCTTTCCAAATTTCATACAGGGTTTGAACTAGTTTCTTATGAGGGACTCTGTTTAGAACATAACAAGCTGAAAGGGTAGCTCCTCCCTACATAAATTCAGGTAATCCTAAGGAAATCAACATTGCATTCATCATATCCTTGAGTGTTCAATTTTTTCTCTCAGCTGTTCCGTTTTTTTCAGGTGTATAAGGGGCTGAAAGCTCGTGAATAATACCAACTAAATTAGCAAGGAAATTAGTACTATACTTACCACTTCGATCAGAAGTTAATCTCTTAATTTTCCTTTCTAATTGGTTCTCAACCTCAACTTTGTGTTTCATAAACATATACTCTGCATCACTTTTATTTTTCAATATGTAAATCTTAGTAAATCTAGAACAATCATCTATAAAGGTAATATAATAACTTATGCCTCCTTTACTTATACAATTCTTAAAATCACCCAAGTCTATGTGCAACAAGTCCAAAAATTGTGACTCTCTCTCAGTCACTGATTTAAAAGGTTTCTTAAAGTGTTTAGCCTCAACACAACTTTGACATTTTCCATTTCATTAGTGATTTGGTTAAGTAACAAGTTTAAACTTCACATCCTCTTAATTGACCTCACATTCACATGCCCAAGTCTAGAGTGTCATAGGTCTAAAGACTCAACAATATAAGTAGAAGAAGTAGATGCGTTCATTTCAACATCAAGTACAAATAAGCCCCCATTACAAAACCCTTTTCTAATAAAGTTCCCAACCTTAGTCAGAACTAGCTTATCATAATCAAAGGTCAATTTAAGACCGACTTTGTTACCAATGCGCTAGAAATCAAGTTTCTATGTTCATCAAGGACAAACAAACATTTTCTAATGCCAACACTTTTCCAGAAGTGAGTTTACGAGTGACTTTGCCAACTCTTTGGATAGGAACTCTGCTAGAGTTGCCCACATATATGAATTCACAATCAGTAGCATCATTCAACTCCTTGAATAAGTCCTTGTTAGTGCAAATGTGGTGAGTGGCTCCTATGTCAACGATCCACTCGACCAAATTTCTAGCAAGGTTGACTTCGGACACCGTAGTAGTAATGATCTCCTCAACATTGTCAGTTTCAACCATATTAGCTTGAGGATTACCAAAGCTCTTCTGGTTACCCCGTTGGTACCCTATCTAGTTTCCTTTCCCGAACTATCGTGAATTCTGTCCTTGGCCTTTCTTTTCATAGTTGATTCTAGCTTGACAAATAGGATGGCCTAGCTTATGGTGCCATCAACGGTCACCACCATCAATCCTTTTGTGCTTAAACTGACCTTACTTGTTGTTGAAAGACTTGCTTTATCTACCATTCTTCTTAAAGTTATTAACATTTCTATGTTCAACCACATGAGCCTTAACAGTAAGTGTTTTGGTCTTATCTTATGTACGGTTGACATCCTCAATCTTTATATGTCCTATCAACTCCTGGAGCTTCATGTTTTTCTTCTTATGTCTCAACTGGTTTTTATACTTATTCAATAAGGCAGGCAGTTTCTCAATAAGGGCATTAGCTTGAAGCAACTCAAACATGTTCATACCCTCAGCAAGGATTTCAACAACTAGATTTTCATACTCATGTAGTTGGTCTATAATAGGCTTATCATCAACAACGGTAAATTTTAACCACCTAACAACTGCATATTTCTTAGTACCGACATCATCTGTCGCATGTTTCACTTATAAAACATCCCAAATTTTCTTACCAATTTTGTACTTACAGTAGATATCAAACAAAGGGTTGATCATATGGTTGAGTAACATTCCCCTAATGGTATAGTTATCCTTAGTAGTCTTAGGGTCAGTATTTTTACTAGGAGTCCTTTGAAACAGTACATAATCAATTTCGTATTGTTGGAAGTAAAACAGAATTTTCTGAGACCATCGTTCAAAATTTCCCTCATCCAAAGGCTCTAATCTAGTTAGGTCAGGTGTAATTTTCGAGGCTACGGTGACATGGGATGAACCTATGTGAGGAATAGTAAGTGCAAAACCTACGTTGATCTCATTTGCAGATAACATATTAAATCTAAAAGCAAAAATGTCTCACACGAAATAATCACAATACGAAGAAAACAACACCGTATTCCGACTTCTACCAAAATAAATACACTGCAGCAAAATTGCAGTAATTTCCAACAAACAATTGCAACAAAATATATTTTCGATTTAGATTGTTAGCGAAAATAACAATAATAATTAATTTGGAATGACTTATCTGAAATGTAAGGCATCGTGAAAATCACCGCCTTAAGTCAAAAATCTCCCCTCTGCGATGTAGCAGGATAACGGGATCCGACCCTAGGGTTAATGCCCTCTCCATCAGTTTCGGTGCACTCCAAAGGGCGAAGTAGGAACTGTCTCCGAAAATTAATAAAAGCAGACAAAGGCAAAATAGATAAAACAAGAAGATATGTGTATAAAAGGTGTTTTTTGTGTGGAAGATGTATGCCTTATATGGGAAAAATGAGCAGAATCATGATTGTAGGAGAGAGCAAAAAGAACAAAGTGTAAGTCGTAAACAAGATAGACAAGCTACTTCTATAGGAAAAAAAAAACAAATGATCATTTGGTGTATTAAAGAATAATAATAAAAACGGGAAACGTTTTGGATGTTTGGATATAATAAAGAGTAACAATATCTATGATCGTTGTTCAAGAATAACAACTATGCGTTATTGTGTAATAAAAGTGGGGTATAATTGACAAGTTTTTGGAATAATCAATACCAACACTTCTTTCCTTTCAACGCATTTTTTATATTTTAAAAAAAACAAAACATAAACTGTATATAAAAGGGTATTATAACCAATGTGTAATATCAAGATATTAATTTGAAATTAGTTATTTGCATAAGATTATTTTGTAAAGTCAACATATAGAGAACATGGACGTCGTCCATAGAAACAACCCATCTTTCAGTCAGTAAAAGTTAAATTAGTACAATTGTAATGCATAAGATTCAAATAAAGTTCTCTTTTACGAAATCGACCTATTAAAAAGAAAAGTGCATCGTATGAATGATGGCGCATTAATCTTACTTTTAACTTTCACAGCAGACAATGACAGCAAGAAAGGACTTTCAGTAAGCTCCTTAGAGTTGACTACTAATACTAAAGTTGGCTTGCCATAGAACTATCATCTAAAAACTCCTCTGAATATCTCTGAGAGAAGAAGTGATTCTCGCGAAGGATGGTCTAAGTGAAGCATCTTGATTCCATGAAAGACATATCAGATTGATTAGTTCACCAAGTTGGTGACCATCGTCCCCAGGAAGTGCTGGCCTCGCGTTACCTTCTGCAACTTCCATGGCAATCTAGTTTTGGAACCCAAAATAGGTTAATTGGATAAACAAATAGATGATTTAATTTTCCAATTATCCTTTTCATTAACTACACGTGGCTTCGGATATGCGAAAAGGAATATGGCATTAAGAAATTTGATTTGATTACCTTGCTGGGACCACTATCTGTTTCAATGTATGGATGATCACCAGTTATAAGTTCGTTGAGTATAACACCGAAACTGTAGACATCGCATTTTTCATCATAGGGCTCACAACGAAAAACCTCTGGCGCCATGTACACATAAGTTCCTGAAAGCCAGCCAGAAAAGACATTATAATTACCCCTCCACAATTCATTATACAGCAAATAGTGCTAAGAATTTGCAGAAAAGGGCCAGGCGTTAGTGAATTTTGCTGAGAATCACACCTGTTTCTCCCGTAAGTGCCTTCTCTTCATCGCTCAAGAACCTAGCATGCCCGAAATCTGCCACGATCGCATGATTCGCATCATCGAGAAATATGTTACTGGGTTTCAGGTCTCGATGAATGACCTTAGGTTTCTGTTCATGGAGATATTGCATTGCCTGAGCAATCTCCAACGCCCTACTAATCCTGTCTTTCAATGGCGGGACGGGAACCAACCTCTCTTTTTGCCTTTTCCCTGATCCATGTAACCAGTGCTTGAGTGTGGTTCCCAAGAACTCCGTGACCAACCACGCATAATTAGGTGGTTCAAGGCACGCCCCCGTTAGTCGCAGAACAAATTTGTGCCGTTGCCGAGACAATGTTTCGACTTCCTGGACGAAGTAGGCAACACCACCGTCATTTGAACGGAAATAATCAGAAGATATGCATTTAACGGCGACATCAAGACCTCGCCAAGTTGCTTTGTAAATCTCTGCCGTGCTTCCCTGCGCTACTTTCTCGTGCAATTCAATCTGTTGCAATTTGCAAGATTATGCTATGTACCGTCAACAGATCGAGTGTCTGTAGATGTGCATATACATAAACGAGTGAAGCATTTTTCGATTACCTCTACAGGATCAATGTACCATCCGTTCATCTTAGCTTGATGCACAATGCCCGCAAGGTCTGGATCCTTTTGCGCAGAATCTGGAAACTTTGGGGTTGTATTGGTGCCAATTATATTGGAGGGAAGAAGGGCTTCTTCTTGAAGGTGGTCTTTGTTTCCAGTTATGATGTCCAGAAGTCCATTGTCTTGTGCGGTTTGAAGACAGTACTTTAGATAGTCTTGTGTCCTCTCCATCCTCTTTCTGAATGCGACACGTAGTTCCTTCTGCTTGTGAAGTTCCCTTTCGAGATCTGCCACCTTCAAGTCCCAAATATTAAAAACAAACATTTCTTAATATACCGAAGTGTCACTTGAATCGATTTGGTGAAGAACAGGAGTTCTGTTAATATCCTCAAACTAAACCAGAACTGGACCCCGATCATATTCTCTTGATTAAAACCACTATGAGCGTTCTTAGTACAGCTATTACTGCGTATAATGAAAGCTAGAGATGCTAGAAATTACCTGCTGCTCCAACTGAGACACAGACTGATGTCTCTGCTGGTTGTGTTTCTGGGCTGTTGAGACAATTGACCCCATAGTGATGCAGTCATTAAGTCCCCCACAAGAACTAGGCGAAAAGTGCTTGTTCTTTGCCCAAGACTTTCGTAGCTGCACTGGGGCTTGCAATGGCGTGGCGTATTGCTGCTGGGCGCTCTCCGCAGCAGCAATCATGATATGTATATGTTGTTGTCTCAAAATATTTCTTTAACGATGATTTGCTTGGCTGACTTTGCTCATTTTCAGCATACGGTTAATACCTAAAATTTATAGAAAAGGATCTTGCTTAGCACTTGAAAAGACGACAACTTGGGCGGATATATTGATAAGTATAATACCAAGGGAACTCAAATTTTCATTTTAACGTTCGATATATATAACCCGTTGTCGACACGATTTTATGCCGCCATAATTGTCTGATTGTGAAGGGAACGGCATCATCTATGTTATTTGAGGTGGTAACGACGGCAGAGATATCTTAAATAGATGAGCAAAATGGCCAAAAGAAAAAGAAAAAGTCTTCGGGGAAAAAACTGAACCTTCTGATCCAAAACACCAAATAAAGAAACAAAATGCTGCTTTTAAAGGACTAGTGACTTTCTTTGAGTTACTTTTGCGTTCGTTTTATATCGAATGTCTTCTTGTTTATTCTTGTTATTTTCGTCAAGCAATTTGCATGTTATTGTAGTTTTAGCACAGGCCCGGTATACATAGAAGAAAAGGATAGATACAAGGGGTTCAATTTTTCTGTCTAATTTTATGATGTCTTATTGTGTCCAGTAAATCTCAGTCATTCATTTATACGGGTTCCACATAAATAAACGTAGGAATGTGGGACCCGCATTAAAATATGGGACCCTCATAAATAAATGACTGAGATTCACTTGACACAATAAGACACCATAAAAACTGGACAAAAGATTTTGGTTGAGATACAAGACAATGATCATCCTACTTTTGGGTGCCCCAAGATTAATGTCCAACGCATATCCGGAGTACGGTCGGCTAGCAGGAGCTGTATTATTTTGGTAATTTGAAAAGTAAACAAGATTGTGCTATGTCATATTTGTTCGTTTTGCAAGAGTAACGTCAAAATAATAAAACTTAGACTTAGTAATTCAATATTTTGGAAAGGAACCTGCACAATGTTGAAAAATTAAGATGCGAAAGGAACCTGCACATTGTTGAAAATTAAGATGCGACACCGGCCATCATCTTGTATATGGTAGAGAATAAATGAAAATTTTCATTTCTTAAAATTAGGATCACTTTACTTTTAATAATTTGATTAAGAATCATAATAGCAAAGCACTAAATTATATTACTGTAGTTCATTATAAAATTTGATTCTCTTTCTTTGTATTTTTCATATTTTTGAAATATGGTATTAAAAACTATTATATCTGTTCAAGTGCTAATCCTCTAACAATATTTATATAAAAATTAAGAGAATTTTATAGGTGAGGTAAAAAAAATGGTATGCCAAGAGTGTTATATCATGAAGAGAGTACATTTATGGGAGTTAGAAACTTCTAATTGAAAAAATAATTTCAAATTAAACCAATTAGGTGTCAATAAAATTTAGTCTTAAATATTGGTTAAATATTTTGTGTTTGATATTGAAGTTTTTTAAAATTGGTAATTAGGTCTAATTTTATTATATTGCCTTTTTCTAACCAATCATTTGTGCACAACATAATTTCATAAATTAGTTGATAATAGATATAAATTATAATCTTAAAATTATAACGAGCGTCAGATTTAAAAAATTCATTTACTTTAGTCATGTAATTAAACGATTTATACTCATAGATTAACATTGACATCTAAAAATGCAACATAATCTCTCAAATATTAGAAATATCAAAATTTTTAACTAATCATAATTTACATAATTTTTTATTTAATACAATCATTTCATCTTACAATGTTGGCATCAAACATAAAATATAGATTTTGTAAGTTCCCAACATACACCTTAGAAGTATTATAGCATGCCTAGGGTGTATTAAGAGGTACACATAACGAATTAAGAGCATCTAAGCATAATAAGAGACATAATGATACTTAATGTAAAAGACATGGGTAAATGGGTAATTTGCTCATTCAGCATGGATATAAATACTTAGACGTGAGATATGGATGAGAATGAAATTAATTTATGAGATTATAGGTCAACGTAGGAATTAAAGGAAGAAGAAGGAACAATGTGCAATTTTCCTAAAGTCAACATATGGACCAATTAGATTAAAGCATGTGTGACCAATAAAAATAAGGCATATGTGTCCAATAGGAATTAAACATACGTGTAAGTCATGAAAGTGCATGAAATGGGCACATGGAGAGGAGAGAGGGATGGCATTTTAGGGTTTGAATTCCATATTTTTCCTCTCTCATTTTCTCTCCACTTCATCTTCTTCATCCCATCATTTTGCATATAAGGAATTAAGCTAATCTTAGGCGGAAATCAAGGTAAAAGTTAGTAGTTTTCTCTTCATCTTTATCTTTACTTACTTTTCTTATGAAAAACTAGAATTATAAGGTTGGAATTGGGATTGAGATATGTATTTGTGGTGTTTCCAATTGGTGAGTTAAGCAAAACCAAAGAGGAAGGGAAGGAAAGACATTAGAAGAACTATTTGACTAATTTTAAGGTTTGGGACTACACTTAGTTTGATTTCTCTTTGTGTGTATGTTTTAATGGATAAAAAGACTCACTTGGATATGGGATGGTTGCTGGGATGGTGTGTTGGTGTTATTTTGGTCTTTCCTTGCATGGAATTAGTTGAATATAACAAGAGAGTATTGTAATGTGGAATTCTGTCTTAGGTTTGTTTGAACCAGTTACAATATTTGGGTCATACAAAGCCTATAAACCTATATATTGGGGTGATTTTAGTTGAATATGAAACTTAAGACATATAATAGAAATCTCTAGAAGACATTCTGACTTGATTTTGACTTTATGACATAAAAATTGAGATCAAAATTGGTGACCTAATGCTGCCCTTATTTTGGAACAACTTGTTATTTTTAGTCTATACCTCATGATTTAGAAGTCCAAATGACTTGATTTTTAGTTGTTTGGAAACTAGAGACATAGGGTTCAGAAGACCTCAAAGCCTAGTTCAAATGTTTTCTATACGCATATTACGGAACAAGTAGAGGTATGAATGGTGATTGTCTATCACAATCGTGATAAGGGGTGTCATGATCGTGACACAACATCTAGATCTTCTGTCATGATCATGACATGGGTATCACAAGCGTGACCCAGTAGAAAACTCTTTTTTTCACCACTGTGACACTTTAGATACAATTGTGACCCTAGAGAAAAGTATTCTATCACGACCATGACTTTATTTCATTTAACGTATCTTATCTGAACCTTTTTGAGTATGCATGAAACTTTTCAAACACATAGAAGTAAATAAAATGGGACTTACCATATGTGAATTAGGTGATTAAATATTGGAATTTAAGAGTGAGCATAATGCTTGCTAAAGACAATTTACATGTTGTAACATCCCATTACTTGCAGGGAGGTTAAAATAGTAAATATGAAAGAGTACTGAGAGATTAGAAATGCATTGCATACTCATGCATTATATGATATACGCATACATGTGAATAGTAAACTTTTGCACACGAAAATAATTGTACATGCATTCATGGATAATTTAGGGTATAATTGAATTGTGATATGATATTATTAAGAATTGTGAAATTGTTGTATTGGAAATTTAATTGGAGAGTGTAGCTATTAATTTTGAACTTTGGTGAATTTTAGGATTTATTTCTGAAAATGGGGATATAATTGTACTAGGAAAATTGCCACGCGACAAGTAAATTGTTGTATGAAAATAAAAATAAGAGTCAAATGATATTAAAGAATCTTATTGATGACTTTAGAATTTGTAAGAAAATGATATTGAAAAAAATTGGGAGACAATTGTAGTAAAAATATTGGAGTTGGTTGGACTAATTAAATGAGAACTAGTTAAAGCTTTAAGAGATGGATGAGTGACAAGTGTCACATGTAAAGTTAATATTAAAAAGTTTACTACTGTTCTTTTAACTTTGAAAAGACAAAGAAACTGTTTGTCTTGTCTTAAAAATATCTTCTTCGTGGTTATCTTCTTCGAGCTTGTTCCCTTACATAGAGTTTTCCATCAAATCTTCACCAAAGAAAAACCTTGCTCTCATCTATCCATTTGCTACTCCCAACTTCAGTTTCCTTCTCTTTGCCTTAAGAAAAAAACCGAAGCTTGCCAACCCTTTAAGTGGTGTACGTAAATTGCATGGAAACTAGGGTTTCTTGAGTTTTTGCAGATTTTGGGAATTATATCAAGTAATTATTATGTAAATCCTTTAGAGTTATAGTTTTATGAAACCAAAATGATGATTTATTTGTCATTGCATGATCATGAAGAAAAATGAGTGTTTTTCATGAACACCAAGGGTTTAAGATACGAAAATTTTTTATTAGCGTTTTTTATATGATGGTTATTCTGTTATTAGATAGTGTGGAGTTGATTATTGAGTAGAAATATCAAGGAAAATATGCATGAGAAGAGTGCAGAAATTATGCAAGTGGTAGAGACATATATGCTCTATTTTTCTTTTCATAGTGTATGTATGCATATACGTGGGTTTTGAGAGTTTTTATAGATGACCAAAATAATGAAATTGGAGTTAAAGAATGGTTGTATGATGATGGTCTGAGATGAGAAAGATTGTTGAAATTGATATAAAGTTTAAAATTTTTGGAGTTCTGGATTGAAAGTTATGAAGTAAATCACTTGTTATTATATAATTCACGTACAATATACAACATGCACAAGAAGGGGGGTTGAATTTTGCATTCTTTTCGTGAATACAAACCCCTTTGATATTTCTTGGAAAACGAACTTTTTCAAACATTTAAATGAATATCACAAATGTTTATACGAAAATATCTATGTAGTTAAATCAAAAATAACTTCTATATGCTTGTTTAAGAACAATAGAAATTAAAGTAAAGAGTTAAAAGTAGACACGACGATTTTTATGCTGGTTCACCCCAAACCTTGGGCTACGTCCAGTCCTCAGAGTTCGTCTGAGATTTCACTATACTTCTCCAAAATTACAAGTATTCTTTCCTCTCTTACAAAGCCTCTTCAGGTCTTTTACACAAGTATTCTTTTTGCTTCTTAGCTTCTTCAGGATCTCAGCCTTTCCTTTCTCTCACTAGAAAGATATTGCAAGCTTTTTGTTATAATATAGTTTACTCTTGTGTATCGCACTCTAAATACAAACTTTCTCTATGTAAGCAATAGCTTGAAAGCTTAAAGATCAAAAACTAAAAACTAGATCAGTCTTCGACTAGGACTTGTATTTATAGCCTTCGTGATCGGAGACCCAATAGGAACTTGTCCTAGAGAACCTTCAACAAGATGGAGCTATGCCCAGGAATGGCCAGAATCAAACAA
>JAOSBP010000008.1:31889408-31901674 GCA_027563825.1 Erythroxylum mucronatum
ATATTACATGCTTTATACTTAACCAAATGTCCTACCCAAGCCATAAAGCTAGTGGAACATTTGTGATTGGTGAGTTTGTGGATGTACAAAAGTGTAAATGTGGGGGTGTACATATGTGTGGGTTGGTTAATGTTGGGATGTTTTGTTATGTCTTATCATTGAAATTCCCATGCTATTGTAGTTTATTTTAATTTTATAAGGAAAAAATAGAGAAAAGAGAAAAGATAGGAAAAGAAAATGAAAAATAAAGAAAGAAAGAACAAAAAGAATGAAAAAAATAAATGTATCAAGGAGGAATCGTATATGTGTTGAAAAGTTATTTATGGTTAATGCATCTTCCTAGAGTTGTAATGAATGTGTTATTTGGATATGTTGAACATGAGGTAGATGTTGGCTTGGAAAGTTCACTCTTATGATTTCAATGTATTGTTGGCATAAATTGTTTGAGTGATTCCTTTGGATTGGTATGTGCTTTATGTGGTTTGTGTATGAAAGTTGAATGGGGTTGTGAAATATAAATGTTGCATTCGTCATAGCTGGCGATACCTAGTTTTTGAAGAGTGTTGCTTTGTTTTACTAGTTTTGATGACTTTCATGCTACTTGACCCTAAATACATCTCACCTTACCTTTGCCCATATTACAACCCTAAAATGGTCCTTTGATTCGTGATTTTGCATATGAACATTAGTGGTGGAGAAATGAAATGATATGCAAAGTTATAGATTATCATGATCATGAATGGTGTTGAGTGTACCCATGGATATATTTTAGTTAAACATTTTCCGAGTGTACCATTAGATTGCTCAGTTTTTGAAGATGATGAATGTTGATTGATCATGAGTAAAAGCTTAAAATGTTGACATCTTTCTATGATTTTTGAAAGTCACTCACCTTTTCTTATAATTATATAGTTTTGGAAGATATAGGAAATGAGTAAATGTTTCGGGTCTTTGAGCTTAATTTGGATGTTTTGCCTGAGGAAGGCAAAAAGCTAAATGTGAGGGAAATTGACATATGTTTAATTGTTGACACATTTAATCATTAACACGTAGCGATTAATGATACGAAAATGCTTAAGATACTCACTTTAATTTATATATGATTTTAGGTACAATTCAAAAGCAAAGAAGTTAAAGTAAGTCGAAAGTTCTATATTTTGTTTGTTTTATGAAGATTCATATTCACTTGTCTTCGTCGAACAAAAATGGTAAATATTGGAGCAAGAGAAGACAAGATAAAACATAAAACTCATGGAAGAGGGCAACTGAAAATCAACACTCACAGTGTGTGCTTTTGTATAACTGAATGTGAATTTAATGGTGTGAATGGCCATGCAAGATATGAATTTAATTAATGGACAATCAATGAAGGGGCATATAGCTGAATTTTTGCATTCAATTACATGAATTTAATGGTTGATAAAACAAAGGTGGCAAAGCAAGGAGCTAAACGACACCAAAGAACCAAACAAAACAACGTGAGAAGCAACTGGGAAAATATGAAGACCAAAACGGTAGCAGATGGACTAACACACAGTAGCTAGAGGATGTTTGACAAAGAAGAAACATTGTCGTTTGACCAACAAAACGCAGACATAATGAGAAACCGCAATAAAGGTGTGGATGATATTAGATATAACATTAAAATCACCGCCAAATAACCACAATGATGTTTAAGCAAACACTAATTGATGTTTTGATGATAATAGAATTTAATTACTACTAATGAGTTTATTATTTTTATGAAAAGAAATATAAAAACAACATATAGTCATAACTCAAGAAGATAGTTCATGAAGATGATTAATAAAAGATGAAGTTTACAACCTTAGAATTAAAGAACAAGTCAACAACAAAAGAAGATCAAGGCACATCAAGGTTATTCTATATTTTATAACATTATTTTAATCTTAGTTTGTTATTTTGGTAATCTTAAAGGTACAACATATATAAACATTTCATCTTACTCTATTATATGAGTCTTTTCATTCAATAAGAGGTATTAAATCTTTGATTTAAAAAAAGTTCTCTTGATTTTTCAAACACTAATTAGAGGACATTTTGAATATTATTTTAATTATAATTTCATTAAACAAACTATTTTTGAGCATTTGAAGTTGTTAAATCATACTTTGAGGGGATTAGTCGACCAATATAGACTAACGGCCAACCAATATAAGTTAAATGTGCAATAAGTGACTTTGTTGACACATTGGCCGACTAATATGATATAGTTAACCAATGTCTCTCTAAGTTACAACATTTTTTAACCAATATGGTTAAATGGTCGACCAATATGCAATGACTAGTAAATTTGATAAATTGAATGCACATTGGTGGACTAGTATAACATAATAGTCAACTAGAGTGCTAAAACTAGTTATTGCAGTGACTAGCTTTTATCTCCAAAGTTTAGTAGGAGTCTCAAAAGCTCATATATGTTTTCTTTGGTTCTTACATTAAAAAAAGTGCTTAGGTGTCTTATACACACATTTAAAAGTTTTTATCGAGCATTTAAGAATTATTGCATCATATTAATGTGAGTGTTCTAAATGCTTAGGTGTTTATATATTTTACTTGTGGTTGTTATAGTGGCATTAAGGTTCCCCTTAATCAAGGAAAATTATAAAAAAGATTCCTCTTTTTCGAAAGAAGATTATAAAAGTTATTCTTTATTTTGAAAGAAGATTTATAATTGAATTCTAAGAAAAGTCTTACAAGTGAACGTAGGCAAAGGTTATTTTCTAATATTAGTATACATGGCTTACATTTCTTTTCCCTTTCCTTTTTTACATTATTGCTTAAGTGTGTTAATGAAATTCATTATTTTAATATTTTCATCTTTTACAAATTATGTTTATTAACACACTAAGTTAGTAATATTTGTTTAAAATTTATTAAAACCCAATTGACTACCATCCTAGTTGTTATCAAGGACTAATAAAGAAATGTTACTACTGTGAAGCATTATGTTTGAAAATTCTCTTTTTGGTTTCTCTCTTTATAATATACACCAAATTTCTAGAATTTTTTTCTTACATTTTATCTTTGATGTATGTAGCTAATTCTCTTGGGCCAATCACCTAGTGGAGAAGAGAGATTGTAGAACTTAAGTTTCTCTTTCCATATGTAATAGGATAAGTTACGTTAGAAAAAAAAGAAGGTTTTGACTCCAAATCTTACTCAAATAAGGCATAATGACTAAAAATGCTATGATTGCCCTTTAGCCTATCAATTATGTTAAGCCTTTACTTAAGAACAAGCTAGAGGATAAAGAAACTATAAGATTTGCCTACTTAAACCACAATATTTTATACCAGTTCACCTTAGGGCTTAAGTCTTTAATGGTTTCATATAAGAATGGTTTATGAAACACCCAAAGGAATGTTGTAGCCAATGTATCGATTCTTTCCTACTAGAACTAAGTAAGGGAGTAAAGGTGATAGATATAAGAGCTAACCATTCCCTTTCATTAAGTTCACACTGGTTGCTCTTAAAGACATCTCTAACTATAGCCTTATTTAAAATTGAGTTCCTGAAAGCAATCTGTTCATTAATACTAGAATCAATAACCATGTTAGTCTAATTACATTCAAAACCCCTTTCTATCTCCAACTCCTTCTATAACAAAGCAAGAAGAAAAAGATGATTAACTTACCTTAACAAGCTTGAGTTCCTCTTCTTTTCTTCTTTCTTTCTCTCTCACGATTTTCTCCTTTCTCTCTTCTCTGCCATGATTTTTCTCTTCTCTTCTTTCTTTCCCACGTTTTCTCTGCTGTCTTTTTCTTCTTCTCATGATCCCTCTCTTCTTCTTAATTAAAGACCATTTGTTTGGTCTTTCTTCCCATTTTACCTTTCATTGAATTAGTCTTTCCAATTTGCCCTTTATCTTAATGTAATGCCCATTTAACAACATAATCCATTAATACCATACTATACTCCAATTTAATTCTAATCTTTCTATTTAATAACCCTAAATTCTACTCTCACTTGCTAAATTAATGAGTAAATGCTAAAAATAATATAAAATAAATAAAAAATCATAAATAAATAATTAAACAAATAATAGATAATTTAGAAAATTTTCAGGATCCAAGAGAAACCATAACAAAATTACTTCTATCTAGAAATGATGGACAACTAATCCATTATTAAGATGAAATATTGTAATAAACTCAAAACTATTTCACAAACACTCTTCGTACTCGTTCTAATTTATTAGCTTTTATTCAAGGACTTAAATATTTCATTTATAAGAAAAATTTTAAAATAAGGAAGAATTCTTTCTCAATCATTTAGTGCCCTAGATATAGAAAATGCTTTGTTTAATCTTAAACCTTAGAAAGCTCCTAGCCTTGATAGATTCAATGCTCTTTTAGTTCAAAAGATATGTCGACACATCAAATATATTATTAATGATGTTATGTTGGAGTTCGTTGGTCAAGGAAAAATGCTTAGGCAACTCAATAAAACATTCAAAATTTCCATTCTTAAGTCTTTAAACCCCTTTTTCCTTGATCGATTTTAGGCTTACTTCATATTGCAATGCTATTTAAAACATCATATCTAAGCTTTTTACTTCTAAGCTAAAGGTTTTTTTGGTTACATAAATCAATTATTCACAAGGAGCTTTCGTTAAAGGGAGATAAATAAGAGATAAGATCTTTATAGCCTAAGAATTATTCAAGAATTGCAATAGGAAACATTCAGCCAAAGTTGTGCCGTTAAGATTGACTTTAATAAGGTATTGACTACATTAATTAGAAATTGATTCAAGGTATTCTACATTAATTCTATAAACCCTCAATATTCCGCAAGCGCACAACTTATAAGCATAGTAGCTGAGGTGTCAATCCTACGAGGGATTAGTGAACTAAATAAATCCTAACTTAGTCTAAGGTCCAAAAATTGTAATTAAAACGAAATAAAAACTAAAACAAAATTTTAAATAATTAAATATAGATCGATTGAAGTTGAAAATTTAAATTAACGCAGTGAAATTAAAATTGAGCACAATTAATTAACAAATCAAAAACTACAAAAGGAATATTAACTATTTATGAGAAAAACGGGATTTGTCTTATCATCAAATGCTAACTTGATTACTTTTGAGTTAATTAGTATTGGTCTTAGAATTTTAAAGGGTGAATTATTCTCTCTTGAGTTCTAATCATTAAACCCTAATCATAAACCCTAATTAAATTAAATTACTAAAATTGCAATATCTCAATTAACAAAAACAACCCCCATTCCAATTAGATCTTAAACACTCTAATAGATGATCAAGTCCTCACGCGAGATCTGTCTTTGTATAAATTACCAATTTGATTGTTTCTGTGATCTATTGTATTGTTAACTCTCACTACCCAACCTAATTGTTTTGCTATTAGTTCACTCTCTCAATTTGTTACCGAAGTATGCAAATATGACAAACAATCACAATACCCAGTACATTAACATCTAAAGCAATCAAGTTAACATTGGTTCAAGAACAAACCCCAAAAAGAGTTTAGAACATTATTAAACACAAATTCATCATGCTCATATCCATCTTATACATCAAATGAAAGAAATAACAAGATGAATTGAGAAAGTTAACTTGGAATGGATTAGGAGTGGCAGCAATAACTCCTTCTTCTTCCCTCCTCTTCTCTCCTCTTCCTTGGTTCTTTCCAAAAGCAAATGGAGGCTCTCCTAAGTAGGTCATTTTATTTTTCTTTTAGAGTGTTTTTGCCTTTTAGGGTAGAAATTAGGTTTTACCTAGGCCAAAAAGTCCAAAATGACCCTCCAAAATTAGAAATGGAAGCAAATCTCTTCATCTATATAACGTTTGTGATGATCGTGCCATGTATTTCATGATTGTGACACTTAAAATTAAGCTTTTGTCACGATCATGACTTCCCTATTTGGCTTTTGTCACAATCGTGATAAGGGTATCAAAATCGTGGCCATGGCTAGGTTGGTTCTGTCACGATCGTGACCCTGCGTCTTCCTTCAAGCTTTCTCCAAACTTCTTTGATCTTCTTTACCTGATCTCTAACACATCAAAACACGTCAGATGCACAAAATTAAAGCCCGATAATATGCTCTAAACAATATAACATTCCAAAACACAAACATATAATCACACTAACACAATTCTAAACCTAAACATGCACCAATCATCAAATTAACAATTGAAAGCATACTAAATTACCCAATAAAAAATTATGTAACCTATAACTATCAATCATATATGCTTATTTTCCTTAAAATTAAGCTCCAAAAAATTTAAGAGATATGGTTATTGAGTTCAGTGGTGAATTTAACCAACACCCTCTTATAATCCTTGAAATCCACTACTCAACAACGGTTTGATTAGAGGGTGTTTTCACTTTGTATACCCTATGCGTGTAATAATAGGTGTTGTTGTATGTATTAGAGGGTGTTTTCACTTTGTATACCCCATGCGTGTAAACCTAGATATATCATGAGTATGCTGCATCCATTTAACTTGGTTATTGATGGCTAGCCACCATATTCACTAAGTAATCTATTTTCGACAAGGATAGCCATCTTTTAGGTAGGTTTTGTTTAAGTATGTTAGGTCCTTATATATACACTACTTCCTAATTGACTTTGTACTGCCACTTTGGTCGACAATTCTAGACACTAAACTTTAAGCACAAAACTAGGTTTAATATCCTTTGTATTTCTTTTTCCATAGTCATTTGCATCTCGAGCGAAAATGTTCCTTTCTGTTGCATTATAGGGCTATGGCCATTCTTGATGTTTAATCTATGCTTTGTCATATTTGAATCTTCCTCCCTTCCCCTTCCTACATCTATAGGTTTCCACACATATATATATTTGCATATTCTAACATTAGTTATTCCATGTATTCTCTTATAATCTTAACATCCACTATTTTATCTTCTCTAGATCATCTCATATTTAATTCAGTCACTTCTCTTGCATGCTCTACTTGTTTTCTTTCCCCCATTCCTTAACATTGATTTCAAGAGCTTTAGAGTCCCCTTCAACCTTTAGGGAGGCTAAATAAAAGTTTTTAGTTGTCTTAAGTTGATAAAAATGTTCATTTTGATGATAAAGTCAGTGTCTGGTTAAAAAGTTAATGTAGGACTGTTTTGTTGCATTTAGTCCTAATCTCATCCCTTTCCTTCTCATTCATTTATGTTCTTTTTTCCCTAGAAATGTATGAATTGAGATTGAAGAAATATTCTTTTATTTGTTAAAACTTTAATGTTTTTTTAAAAAAAAAGTGGATAACAGATTCTAAAGTGCTCTATCTTTTGATAATTTTTCAATTTAGTACTTAATCTTTTAAAATCTTCAACTAAGTGACCAAATTCTTATAACCATAACAACTTAATTCAAACCGTTAGTTCTGTTAATATTTTATTGATTGGCTAATGAAATATTTTTTTGTTTATAACATGTAGGCATCCTTGTAGAAAGTTAATTGTCAACTAATCATCCAAGTAGACTAAAATACTTAACTTATAACCTCTTTCACACATTAGTTTAGGTGTTTAGTTCACGTGGATGATTCATTGGCAATTAATTTTCTACTTTGATGCTTATATGTCATGGACAAAAATGAATTTGTTAGTCAAAATTAATAAAATGCTAGCAGACCTAATATTTTGAAGTGAGTTATTAAGAATATAAAAGGTTGGTTATTTAATTGAAGATATTAAAAACTTGAGTACTAAATTGAAAAAATCTCAAAAAATTGGTATTTTAAGAATCTATTACTTATAAAAAAAACCATGCTATTAAAATAGTAAGCTATGTAATCATAATGGTCTGTCATAGAAGATTATGAATGATAAACACTAAATGTTCATGGTCACCAAAATATTCTTCTTGGGTTTATACGAAGCCACAAACTCTTGATAAATGGGTCATTACTTTTATAAATATTAATAAAAATAATAAAATTTTGAAAAAGAAATGCAACGTAGTTTAATCTCCCTTCGTGAATTGTCAACTCAAGACCAAACATGTTTGCTGGAATTTAGAAGTTGGCCTTGGTACACTTGAATGACCAGTAGCTTAATTTCTATGCAATGACCCAAAAAAAAGAAAAAGAAAAAGAAAAAGGCGCGTTTTACTTGGAATTTGGAGATGAGCACTGTGGATTTGCTGGGAGAGTTGTATGGATTAGAACGTATGGGCTATGTTTGAGTGAAATTCACGTTCCTTATACCGCCTTCTTTGACTAGTTTGTTTGCGCGTTAAATGAGAATTGGTCGGAAAGACATAAGTCTAGCTGATCCTATCAGTTCACTTTAAGACATTCTTTGTACATTTGTTGACGACGGTAGCTTATCTGTGCATTGAAAATAACCACCTCTAAGTTCTCATTGTTGCAAATTTCCCACATTTCACTCGTCTTATTATTTATAAACGTTTAAAATTAATGACTCTATTAAATAAACAATAAATGTCAAAAACTCTTCACATAACCAAAAAAAAGGTTCAAGATATTTTTCAATAAATATTTTGGTTCTTTCCTGCTCCAGAGATTTAATTAAGGAATTTAAGCATGAGGATTGAGAAGCCGAGAGCTCGAACATCACTATTCCTTAATACTCCATCTTATTTAAAATAAAAGTCGTTTTGGAGGAATGAACACTTATTAAGAATGTTAATGAAATGTTTGATATACCCTTATTAATTGTATGTTGAAGTGTCTTGAAAATATAATCTGTGTAATTAAGATGTGAAAGAAATTAAAGGATAATTTTGGAAGTAAAGTCATAAACATGCATAAAAAGTCACAAACGACACTTATTTTGAATAATTAAAATCCCTCTAAAACGATTTTTATTTTGAATAGGAGGGAGTATAATATTTTTCAAGAAAATTCTAGTCACTAATAAAATTCATGTGGAAAATAAGATCCAACATAAATAGCATCAGAGCAAGATGATGAATCGATATTGGTTAAAGAAATTACAAGAAACCACGTTCAATATTATAATATTTTGAAGAGTTAGATTCCAGATTTAAAGAAGTGCAAAATACAGAAGAAGTGCAAAACATAGAAAAAGTGGACATATACAAAAGAAGCACAAAATATAGAAAAACGAAAAATACAGAAGAAACGCAACTCCATCTCTAAATTCCATGGCACTCCACTCCAATTCTTTGGTACAATTTTTAACAAGAAAATTAGACGAATGTGGAAGTGCCTTGGGACAACATTTGCCTCGGTTCGAGCAGCGAATGAACTTGATATGACTACACCCATGCTTGTTGCATCCATTCCTATGCTTGAATTTATGTTCCAAAATCAACCACTAAATGGTTTGGGTTTAAAAGATGGAGATTAAGATTTCTATTATTTAATTGAAAGATGTTTCATCTGATCTTGGCTGGTGTTGTTGTGGAAAGATCTCACGGCTGAAAAGGTTTTGGGTGCAAGTTACAACTGATAGAGATGACAGAAATGACGTCGTTTCAATCATTTAACTTTATTATGCTAATTATCTGATTAATGAGAATCCCTGGACACGTGACGTCAATAAAGACAACAGTAATATTAATGTTGGATTATAATTAAAAAAATGAATATTTTATTACTACTTTTTAAAATTTTGATAAAAGTTTGCGTGTTTTTTAATAATTAACTCTATTTTATTTTAGCATTATTTCATTTAAAAAGTTTACTTTGGATCTCATCAATACAGCAAATCGATATAAAGTCAAAGCTAACAAGTGCCAAAGGGTAATCTTACTAGCGTTGGGTTTAATTCCAACGTAAACTATAGGCATTCAAAAACACTTCCCAATTTGTTAGCCGAGAAAGAAAATTCCAGAAAAAGGAAAAACAAATTGGAAGAAAAAAGGAGACAAGGACACCACTGGAAGTCAAAGTAGTCGACCCAATTTTCACGTATCTGGACCCCGCCACTTAATAATGTTAGTTTTCCCTTGCTTCCTCCGTTGTCAGGATCAAATTGAGTCTCAACTAACAAAAACTAACCCTTCGTTATTCTCTCCGATACATCCACCAGGCTAGAATTTGCCCATGGAAGACAACAATAGATCACGATCATGTTATTATAAGTCATACGGATATGCGACTGGTGATATGATGCACATGGAGAGCTACAATGATCCCCCAAAACCACTCCCGTATTCCTATGAGCTCAGGTCTTACAGTGCCTCCTATTCTCAGGCTCAGGTGACTAACACAAACCGTGGCACCAGCAGCAACAGGAACTTTAAGCTCAAGAAGGGCAAGAGCACTTCTGGGTCTGCTTATGCGAAGTCCTGGAGCTTTGCAGATCCTGACTTCCAAAGGAAAAAGAGGGTCGCTAGCTACAAAAGGTACAGTGTTGAAGCCAAAGTGAAGGGAACTTTCAGGAAGAGCTTCAGGTGGCTCAAGGATAGATACACCCAAGTGGTTTATGGGTGGTGATGATCCAAATATTGGTGATTGTCGTTTACTTTTACCACTTAGGTTTCTGGTTTGTATGTAAAATCGTATGGTTTCTTTTTCAACGAAAAGTTCCTAGTTATCATTGTGATCAATTTATAATTGTGAAACTTGTTTGGATTGTGCGATTTTTTTTGAAAAAGTGAAAAGTATTACCTGCACAAGCTCCTAGCTTTATAAGGGTAAAAATAGTCTCTCTTTTTTTCAGCTTTTACAAAAGAGTATCTTTTATCAGTTAAGATTAGTACGCTCTTGATTACTTAAGGAAGGAAATGACAAGATGATTGTGTCAGCATAGTTAGGGGGCTTCATTTGTGTGGATGTAAGTGAAAGCAGCTCACTATGTTGCATTACACTTGTGAGCTTTTTTTTTTTTTTTATTACATTAGGTATCTCGGTTTAGCCAGACTAATCTTAAGTTCCTACGATCCCACTTTAAGAATTTAGAGGATGTAAATCTGGAATTTCAAGATCTCTCAGGTTCCTACGTAGCCTGTACACTTCTGCCCACAAAAAGTCTTCACATACTTGATTGTTCAGCTGATGATTGATCACTGGCTCCTCCCTGCTCAGCATCAGCTTCCCATCAGCCCCCAGGTTTTCTAGTAGCTCCAACTCCTACAGTGCCGCTGGAAGTGAGGCGTCTGTAATTGATCCGATCAAAGAGCTGTGCCCAGGGGACTAGAGGATCATCAATAGGAACTTACCTATTTCTCTTCCTTTAACGTGACTCGAACTGAAAACCTCCTTTTAGGGGAGAGTCTTAAGTGAAGAACCTAAACTAATTAGTCCACCCCTCATGAGCTTTTTTAACGTAACTCCAAGGGTGGATCCGTTGTGCTTCTCTTTTTAATATTTGTGCAATAGATTTTAATTTATCTGCCATACTTGACTCTTTTTGACATCAAAAATTTATTGCACATATCTTTTTTTTTGTTTTTTTTTTGGAAAGTAAAAGAATTACGCTCTTTCCAATGTATAGGAAATTGTCCAGAGAAGATGGCTAAAATACAATACCTAAGATACAGTTAAGCAAATGTAAATGGAAGCAAACTAATCCAAACCTGATGTAGGAGCTGATAGCAATACAAGCTAAATAAAATTTGACATGGAAATCTTTTAAGCAAGCTACTCTGGCTACACAGAGTTTGGAGGTAGAGAATACGTACAAAATTCTCTAGCCCCGATTCCATGAGTGGCTGAACGTTTCCTTCTTTGCCATCACTAGTAGAGACTCCTTAATCCATGACAAAGGTCCTTGACAGAATGTTGGGACAGCGTTTTTGGTGTTCTTAGAAGATCCTATAATTCCTTTTGATTCAAATTGCATAAAATACACAATTGAAAGCCAACCTAAGGATGATATTCTCGTAATTTTGTAGCCTCTTAAGGTTGCTTATCCAATCTATAATTCCAAAGCAATAAGTTTGAGCACATTGAAAATGAAATAACTTAACTAACCACCACTACAAGAAAAATTAGTTTCAGTAACTATTATTAATGGTTGCTAAAAGTAAGAAAATGGTCGTTAAAAATTATAGTGACCAAAATCGGGTTGATAACAGGAGGTCACTATAGGGTTGTTAATAAAAGAGCTCAGCGACAAGTTATACGTTGGTCGTTAAAATTGCATTATTAACAACTATTTAAAATTGGTTACTAAAGGTAGAATTATTAGCGACCAAATTTATACTTGCTAATGTAAAATTTTATGGTCACTGTAATATTAGAATAGTTGCTATAGTTATGCATACTGCGACCAAATTATTTTTGTTGCTAAAAAATAATCTTATAGCAACCAAGTCAATGGTTACTA
>JAOSBP010000008.1:31979986-31993465 GCA_027563825.1 Erythroxylum mucronatum
TCTTGCAAAGTTACTCCCTTCAGCATGTACAGATTTGCAACAATCTTCTCTGCTTTCATAAATACCAACGCTCCTTTAATCACTTTCATGATCTTGTTTTGAATTTCAAATCTGAAACCGAGATCATCCAATTGTCCTATAGACAACAAATTTTTCTTCATACCCACCACATGTTGCACTTTTTTAATAGTCAGAGTTATCCCATCATACATCTTTAACTTGATAGTGCCTATACCAACAATCTTCAAAGCTTAATTATTACAGCTATACACAATCCCTCAGAGATAGATTCATACTGATAGAACCATTCTCTTTAAGAGGTAATATGAAAAGTAACTGTTGAATCAAGAAGCGATACATCAACAAATCTTCTCTTACCTCTAATAATCGTTGCTGCTTCACAGACCATTGCACCTCCATCATCTGAAGTATTTGCCTCATTTCTTTGAGGAATAGAATCTTTCTTATTCAAATTCTAGCAATCCTTCTTCAGGTGCCCTTTCTTGCCATAATTGTAGCACTTAAAATTCTTCTTACTCCTGGATTTTGATCTACCATAACTATGACTCCCATTTAGGCCACGTTCCATTGATCTTCCTCTCGCCACCGCCAAGGCCTCCGCTTATTGCGAATTTGCCAACCTGTCTTCCTTACTTTTGCGCCGACTCTCTTCTTTCATAATAGCAGCTGCAATATTGTCAAAGACTAGAGTGTCTGCGTTTGTTAAATTGTTGACGAGTTGATCATACAAATTTGGTAGACTTTGGAGTATAAGTTCTGCAAGTTCACTTCTTTCTCTTGTGTGTCCCAATGATGTGAGTTGGGAAAATAGGGTATTTAAAGTATTTAATTGCTCCGTCACTGAAGTGGATTCCACCATGCATAAAGTGTATAGTTTCCTCTTTAGAAAAATTTTCTTGTGGAGTGATTTGGCCTCGTACAATTTTGAAAGGTGATCCCATATTTCCTTCGCAGTCTTCTTTTCCTCAATATTGGATAATACTCCATCAGTTAGAGCTAGGTGAAGATGAGCTATAACATTCCCATCCATCTCGTTCCATTTCCAGCTGGCCGTTCACTAATGGTTGCCAGACAATTATCTTTCCTCAAGATTGCCTTTATCTTTAACTTCTACAATGAGAAATTATTCCTATTGAACTTCTCAATCTCAAATTTTGCTGCCATTGCTTCTATCACGAACAGAATTTAGCTCCCACTATTTCACGTAAATAGTACCCATATGTATGAATAGTATACGTATGTATGAATAGTGCTCGTATGTATGAATAGTACTCATACATATGAATACTCTCCGTATACGTAAATAGTACTATATACATGAATAGTACTGAATAACAGTAACTGCATAGTATAACGCAAAATTAAATGAATGAATAGTTGTCACCTTTTGGTTACTATTCGCCGACTTTCACTGTGCTCGGCGGAACTCCGAACAGATTACGCCAAAAAATTTGTCGTAATTTTCTGACCTCGCTCTGATACCTTGTGAAAATTGATTGGATTAGAGTAGGTTCGCAGCTAAATAGGACTGAGGAAATAGTAATGAACACACATTTTACGTGAAAAACCTCCAAATTAGTGTAAAAACCACGAGCAAGGATAGAAGACTTTTACTATTAGAAAAATTGTAGAATTATAAGGAAAAACTAGACCCACAAAAATATACAAAATATTTTTGCCTTTCTCTTTTTCTCTCTTACCTCACTTCTCTCTATTTTTCTTCTGATTTGGATGCTATCTCTTCTTTCATCTCCTGCCTATTTATATGCAGGAGTTTGGCCAGCCATCCCCACCAACTTTCAAAGTTGGTGGCCGTCTTGTGCCTACCATTTTTGACAGTTGAACCAAGGAGAGGCCTGGCAAGAGGTGGTGTAAGCGGGCGTTTAGGAGGTTGAGGAGATACTCCAGTTCTGTGTGATATGCAAAACACTGATCGTAGCACTTCTAATAACATTTATATGTCAATGGATTTGTTTCTCAAATTAAAGAAGATAAGAGAATAAGAATAAGCAAACGGAAGAAGGATTATGCAATAAGGCCTTTAGCCTGTGGAAATTCATAATTGATTTGTTAGAAATTGCCTGATTTAGGGGCAAGTTCAATTCCAAAAAGCACATATGGTACTTCTTGTACTTTTAAATAGTCTTATATCATTTTTTCTTTTCTTTTCTTTTTTTTAATTCATTTGATTCTATCTGGAAATTCAAGTTTGAATTGAGCTTCACATTGTTCAAGTGTTTTGGATATGTAGTTTCGATTGGTTTTTATATGTGGTGACTTATGCTGGCTGCTGTTGCAGAGTGCTTATGCCAATACCATTGTTTTGGTTAAAGAGATGGGTGAAATGGGGGCTCCTAGTGCACCACCAAAGATGAACATTAGAAGTGAAAAACCGAGATTTATGGTTCAAACAATATTTGAGAAAATCAAAAAAGGTGTCCTCATTTGCAGAGATTCGGAGGACTCCAGCAGAAAGAACATTTGGTTGATTGAGCATCTCAATCTGTTCAAGAAGCCGAATATGTTATGAGATATTACACTTAATAGGCTGTCAAGCATTTTGTGTAAGAAGAGCCAAAAACTAGATATAAGCGACAAGAGAGGCAAGAAGGGTGCAGAGATGAGTTAATCAGAATTCACAATCGCATTCCTATGGATGTCACTCTAGCATGGGTTATTCGGGAGAGTGATTGCTTGCTTGGTCATCGGTTTGGCCACTTGCTTACACCTTATTTGCACGGGCTTTCCCTTTGTAATAGACCGGACAAATCGTTTTGGGCAGCTACCTCATCTGGGGAATTCACTACGTCTTCAGAAAGAGCCATTGGGTGGGGATCGATGACAGCGATCTCATGGGCTGCGCTCGTTTGGAAACAGGTATTATGCTCCAAAGCAGCTTTTTTCTTGTGGCTCACAATTAAAAACCGACTGCGCACAAAGGATAGGTGGTTCAGAACCTATGACCCCATCTATGTGTTGTGCAAGTTAGTCAATGAAAGTAGAAACCACCTATTTTTTGAATGTGTATGTATCAAAGCAGTGTGGAATCGAATCTTATCTATGATAGGTTTCCTAAACTTCACCTATGACTGGACTGAGGTTCTAGAGGAGGTTATTCATGCAGACAGGAGGCACAACTGTGTTATGCTTAGAGCCTCTTTTCTGATGGTTCTATATCACAACTGGCAGGAGAGAAACAGGTGTATTTATAAGCCAATGGAACAGCATAAATATCAGTTAACAGACTGCATTATTAACTTGATTCGGGAGGTCATAATAGGTCATGGGAAGCAAGAACTACTCTGTTTAGCAATGAGAAGGCGTTGGTGTATTTAACTGTAGTTTGAGGCTGTATTATGTGCTCTGTTTTTTCCCTCTTGCCTTTCCTGTCCTGCTAGCGCATTTGTGAATGTGACTCGGAAGGCCCTTTTGTCTTTCTAGGTTTGGTATTCTTTATACATTGTTCTCGATGTTACTTTGGTAATTTTATAATATCTTTAAATTCCAAAAAAGAAAAAGACATCAAACAGTTTGAAAATGTCTGTTTTTTCTATCTTAATAAAACGATGTAATATTCATCGATCGTGAGCTCGTTTCTTTGATATACGGAAGAATGAGAAATATTGAACCATTTATTGAGATCATAAGAAAGCGTTTAGACCCTTCAGACAACCTTCATTTTCTTTTAATGACTCTAAGCTTTACTCCATGTTTGAAGTTGAGAACAATGCCATATTCAAGTTCCACAGGTTTTTCCATGTTTGGTGAGTGTCGAAAGACGTATTTTCTGTATAAATGTATCAGTGAGAGCTTTATTTCTTGCATAGAGAAATTCTTCCCTATGCAAGCTCTAGGTCCGATCCCGAAGGGAATTAGTGCATAAGGGTGTCTCTGTTTCTCTTCTTCACAATTTGGGTCAAATCTCTCTGGCTTGAACTTGTCTGGCTCGGGGAAGTTCTTTGGATCTTTTGCAAGAACTCCAAGAGCTAACCAAACCCACGTGCCCTGCTCAGGAGAAAAGTGACTTACGTACTTAATTTACCGTAGAAGCTAACAGGATCCATGCAAATTGATTCTGCACATAACTTAAAGAAGAAATATACCTTAGGAAGAAGATAACCTCCTATCTCTACATCTTTCGCTGTTTCTCGCGCAACTAAAGGCGATACTAAGTAAAACCTCATGGCTTCTTTAATCACCTGCGGCAAAACATTGAGATATTAATATTAAAGTAGTTGTGTAGAACGTATTGTGAATATACGACATCAGAAGTCTCAATTATCTGCGGTATTCATTGCGGGAAAGCTAAGATGGAATATATACAATATTCTCTTGCCGTTTTTTCTTCCAAAGCATTCACTTTCAATCAAATATTTCAGTCTGTGATTCAGGAAAAAGAAGCTTGCCTGATCAAGGTAGGGGAAATTCTTTTGCAGATCCTGAGCAGATGGCATTTGATCTTTTGTGCCAAACCCGTCAATTTCAGCAAGAAGTTTCTTCTCAACTTCTGGATGTTGGGCAACTAAATAAACAATCGAAGATAGTGTAAACGATGTTGTTGCTGACCCAGCAAGAAGGTGCTCATAAGTAACAGCACTAATGTAGTCTGGAGTAAAAACATTCTTCGACACACTCTCTGATTCCCTAGCATTTAATATGAGTGACAGGAAATCTTTTGAACCCCGATCCTTCTCATTCATTCTCTTTGTCACAATCTCATGAAGCCGGGTGCTCAAACTCTGGTTCGTCCTATCGACTTTCCAGTCCATGGTACCCGGAATTCGCTTAAGAATCTGCCTAAAGGGCTCTTGCAGTACAGGAACAAGTAGACCAAGAATAATTGAAAATGAACCTGACAAATCCATCTTAAGTTGTGTTGTTGAGTAGATATGCTTATTGATGAAATCTGAAACTTCATTACTTGCATTATGTTGGGCATCAAAAGAAGTACAAGATGAAGATGGTTTAGAGAGCCCAAAATCAACTCCAAATGCAGCTTGTCCTATAACATCAGTGGCCAGTTTAAGGGATAGATTGGAGAAAGTGATATCATCTTCTTTGAAGGAGTCGAAATTCTCAGTTGCAGACTCAATAAATGATTGCATAGTTGGCAGGAGACTGGCCAAATATGACGGCTGGTAGACTGATAAAATAGTGTTTCTCATTGTGGACCATCTTGTATCCCTGTCAGTTAAAATCCCACAAGGAATTTCTCAGGATTTTCCAAATCAAACGTTTCAATGAAGTCTCGTATAATTAATCCACGTTTTATTCTAGTAAATTTATATGTGTGGTACACTACGTTGGCAAGCTGTGTACGAAGAGCAGCAAGTATGGAATTGTCAGGCAAATTACGTCAGATGGTTACGCATTCCTTGTCATATTTACCTGGTAAAGAAAAGACCTTTCTGATGAAGAGGAGAAGCTGCGATAGGAGATGGAATGCTTCTGTTTGGAATGTCCTTAAATTTTCTTATTCCAACTTCTCTACAGAGCTCAGCATCTGCTATTATTATAAGTGGCTGCCTTCCCATATGAAACCTGCTTCAAAGTAAACCACAAACCCAAATTCCAATCATCAGTAGCAGACTTATCGGAGATGTTATATTCATATTGTCCTTTTGGTAGCAAATGACCTTTCTTACACAAGACACAGTTGCAGATCTTAAGTTGTGTTGTTGAGTAGATATGCTTAAATGTTAAGGCCCAACATTTAACCTTTATCTATAATCTTAAACTGACTTTCCTAATCTTATAGCAAAACATATAAAGAAGAACATCTTAAACAGGTGATGTCAGCTCGATCATCGTTAGGACCGCTAACCGTGCTCAGACAGTGTCAGATGAATCTGTCTCTGGCAGGAATTTAGTGCCGACACAAACATCCAAACCCCCCCTACTCTGTGTCCTCTTTAGAGTTTATGGTTGAACATATGCTGGAGTTCAATACGTAGCTGCGAAAATTATACCTTCGCCGCACCATAACGTAATAATTTTATGGATCACACACGATATTTTGATTGGTTAAGTAAACTCCATGGAGATAAAAAGGTCGTAGTTCAGGGATAGAGGAAATGAAAGTATGAAAGTAAAACCTATTAACTCCAACTGACAAAAACATCAACAATTTTATCTTTCAAGACTCTGTTTAAACTCTATTCTCTCGGTAACTCATAGATAAATCCGTCTATGATTTTAAGAGGAAAAAGCTGCAATGAACTAACCTGAATATTGGACCATATTGTTTGGCAAGAACAGAAAACACATCAGGGCCGTACTTTGCCAGCAAAGGAAGGTGTCCTAACAGAGGTACTAGGGGAGGACCCGGCACCTTCCTGACCCTCCAGTACGGTCCATACATGTAGCTCAAACCACCTACTACCATGGCCAAAGCTGTGAAAATGATTGCAGACATGGGTATGGTTCGAAACGGCAGTTCCAAATCCATGCCCATTAACCTGTGAGGGCTACTGACACCCAATAAGGTCATGTTTCCCGTTTAGCGTCAAGAGACACACAAGAAAAAGGGGCACACGAAAGTAGTGTAATGGTTGCGAGAGTTGTTGCCGGAATTAGAGAGGTAGGAGGTTGATCACTGAAATCATCGAACAGGGTACTTCTACTTTATAGGTACAGACAGATGCATGTATGGTTATCGTTCATAAACTGAGAGAATCAATTGACAGGCACTAAGCCTGATGCCTTTTTTGTACTATACTGTTGGAAAGAAAAGAGTAGGGGTTTGCTTTTGTGTATCTGGCCAGAATTAATTTCATAATTCATGTCCAAATGTCAAGGCATGACGCTATGCTTTGGTGGGAATTGAGTGTCACATAAAGAGTAAAGAACAGTTCTGTTTAATCTTTAAACGAAGGTGAGTTTGACGGCGACACTTTTAGTTTAAGTGAAGTCGCAGGTTTAAAATATCCTTATGTATGTAATCGTTTAAAATTTAAGTATAGAGTTTTGCCTCCAAAATCTATCTGCTCAAATAGGAATTAGTTTAACTGTGAATGGTTTAAAAATGTCTTTTTATAGTTAACACCCTCCTAAAATATCTCATAAAAAAAGTACAGTAGTATTTTAGTCTTAAAAATTTTAAAATATTTTATTACAATAAAATCCTATTAAAAAACTAGAAAAAGAAAGAGACATTGGAAAAGAAGGGAATGAGATTAAAAGAATTAAAATATGCATTTATATAATTTTGACGCGAAACTCCAATAATTGGCAAAACATGGAACTCGACCAGCACCAGCGGCGGATATACTAGTGGCACAACATCTAATGGCACTGATCCTAAACGAAGATGAATATTCTAACGAGTTGATAATCTTTACTAGGGAATAAAACCCAGTCTATTCTCATTCAATCCAACAATTTGATATCCTAAATGAACAAACAAAAGTCTCCCTAGAAGAAAGAGGCCTTAGGATGTAGCCACCCCACGTAACATTACCAGAAATCACGAGAAACCAATGGAAATTTTATATTTGTGAAAAATTGTGATTCCTATACTTTTAACTTTCTTGGTAAAGTACCACATAATCTAACAAAGGCTATGATACTTAGTAATTCTAGGCACCAAATCATTCGTATCAAAGATAGAGTTCCAATTACGTAATAAACTTGAGCCAAATATATTCAATGTTCTACTCAACAGAATAAACATTAATAAAAACCTAGTAAGGTTTAAAGGAGGCCAAATCTTAAGACCAAATCTTACATTAGTTATAAATGAAGAAGAAAGTCTACAACTACTTCAAGGAAACACTTTTTTCTCTAGCCATTTACTTTATGTGCGTGCTTTCAACCCAAACTCAATAAATCAAAATCTAGCAAGTTTCTTCCACAGTCACAAAACTCTATTAGTTTAGAAGCAAATAAAGCCCTAGGGTTTAACAAAAACTTTCTCCTAAAACATAGTAAGGAATGTAGTTTTAGAAGACATAATAGAATTCTTCACAAAGAATAAGATGCTTAGGGAGATGAATAAAATTTTTATTTGTATCATTCCTAAGATTTCTAGTCCTTTTCTTTACAAGACTACTTATTTCATTAGTGTTTTATTTCATCTTTATGCCTAAATTACCTTTGCTTAATTAGTTTATGTTATGTTTAAGCCTCATTGAAAATGTTACTTTGGGATTAGATTTGTCATGAATTGAAGTGGATTATAAGAAAATAGATGAAGAAATCACAATTTTTAGTTAAATAAGATTTGACACACAATCATGTGCCAGTCCATATCCCTCTCGGACCACTTACATATGTAGATACCATCAAATACATAGCCTAAAGAGAGATTGTGTGGCAAAAAAAATCCAAAGAGTGACATAGCCTAAGGCAGGTTGTATCTCAAGCTGTGTTTCCTTAAAAAAGTTAAAGAAAGATACACAATGTAGAACATGCATGTGTTAGAACACATGTTCTACTCCAAAAAGAAAAACAAAATCCACAACCTAGAGATTGTGTTTAATGCATAAAATGTATACAAGTGACTTGAAAACCTAATTTTAGGGATCTTTTATCAATCTTTTTCATTTTCTTTTATTTTAAACTTATGGTTAGTTGCCAAGTAAGAGAAAAAAAATATCCTAGAGAAGCGTAGAGCAACTGTCTTTAAGAAAGCATAATATCAAAAATCATCCCTAAAACCTAGAGCTTGTATTAAAATATTGAGATTAACTCAAAATTTTTTATTTTAATATCCTTGTTTCTTTGTTGTCTTTGTTAGTTTAAACATGATGAGTGGCAAAAGGAAACCGTAGTATTCTTTTTTTAAATATTGATTCAATGTTATTTATAAAATCATGTTTTATTTCTATAAAATATCTTTAAGTATTCTTAATATGGATTTAATTTAAGCTAGTGATTAGATATGATATGAATTTGCATATTAATCATTTGAGAGAACTTATATGCGAATGAATCATGGTTCAAATATTATGACTTACATGAGGTGCTAGAGATAGGCTTACATAAATCTTCTAGTGTTAAGGTCAGACCTTGTAGTAAATGTTATGAAGTTTAATGCATTATTGGGATTGAAGAGGTTTAACTACTTAAATAAAGATACTGGTTAATCAACTTGATAATATATGGCCATAACTTAAGAGAGAGGAATTTCATAATTTAAGAATTTTTACTGCTCAAATTATAAAACTTTATAAATTCATTAAATTATGAATAAAATGATGATGCCTGAGGGATCTCTTATTTAGATGACATTCATGTCTATTTTCTTCTCTTGATTATATGCTTTGATCTATCTCTACTGGTTGTTTGCTTTACCTATGTTTAGTTATAGTTTTAGATATACCTTTGAATCCATAAAACCAATCCTCTTATTTTAATTAACTAGGAAATAACACAAAAATTTACTAAATTACTATTTCTTTCTTGTGGGGTTGATCCTTTGTTAACTGATGGATTACTACTATATAATAGGTACACTTATCATAAGTTATGAGTAAAAAGGTGATAAAGAAAACTTTAAGAGTATAAATAATAAGTTTTTAGCACTATTATCGAGGAAGTAATTGGTATTTAGGAGACTAGAGAATTATTAGTCTAATAATTTTATTTTTGTACATAATATTGTATTACCTTTTGTTATATTCTTTACTTAAACAATAATTTTACCTAATTACTTCTATGCTTGATGCTATTTTAGTTCTTGTTAATATGGACGGAGAGCACAAAACCATGTGAAATTATGCAAAGTTAAGAAATGATATCTCTTTCTATTAGAAGTATGACAATAAAACACTCTATAAGATATAGGAGAAATATAAGAATCTACTGAGAAAGTTTCTAGACCATAGGATATCTACTTGGTTGCAATTTTAATTTTTTTATAATTGCTAGATTATGCTACAAAGCAAATATTTAATATAGCAGTTAGGGGCCCTTATATTAAAAAAATTCAATACCTACACTAAAGTTGATTAAGGAGATGATAAGGAACAATTACTAATGGCAATTAAGTAGGAAATCAACCAACCATATATACATGATGTGGATGCTACCACTATACTGGCAACTCAAATAGAGGTTTTAAGAAGGAAATTGGATAATGTAAGTGTAACAATGAGAGTAGCACCAACATTATCATGTGAGTTATTTGGGGGAGAGCATAGAATCCAAGTTAGAAATCACTTTGAAAAAAAAACTAAAGAATTTGATTACTATGGATATTACTACTAAATTAGACACAACTTTATAACAATGTATATAATCTAAGGTGGAGAAATAATACAATTTTCATATAGGATAATTAAGCCACTCAACAACGTCCTCCATCTTTGAGTTATGACTAACAACAACATGAAGGCAAGTCATCTTCAAAGTTAGCCATTGAAAGAATTACTAATGCAACCTGTAATGGAGTTAAGAGATTAAATGCAAAGGTTGGTCAATTGGAAACTTCAAAAAAGAACTTTTGAGTTAATAATGGAGCATATAGCCAATTCCATTGACAATGGAGTAAGAGACCTTGCCAAGCATGATAAATGAGAATATAAAAGACTATAAGAAGATATACATTTGGTGAAAATTGTAAGAAAATAATGGATGTCAAGTAAAGGAACTTATGAGAGAGGAAGTTAATATTAAGGAAGTAGAAAGGAACAACAAGGATAATTTTAATATATAAAATAAGATCAACTATTTTTTCTCTTATAATGATTCCTACTATTGTCTTAATAATATAGACGCCAAATCCTATTACTCTTCCAAGATATCATTAAGTTAAGAGGATGCCATGAGAGCCTAAAAAGAGAAAGAAAGGGACAATCTCAAATATTGAAAGGACAAGATCTTAATATGGTACATGCAAAATCCTGAAGGAGGATGCTTTCAAATCCTCCTTACCTCCCTAACGTTAAGATCCATCTAAAAGACTCTAAATAAGTTAGGAGGCAACCCAATTGTTTACTTTTATTCACTTTATGCTCATTTGAGGCAATTTGATTCTTCCTATTTTTGATTTCTTTTATTTCCTTTTTATGTTTGTTAGTTTAAATATGATGAGTGGCCAATTTATTTATATGTCCAAATAGGAGAGAACCTCAATATTCTCTTTGTATGGATTTATTCAATTTTATCTATCAAATTTTGTTTTTATCTATATAAAATATCTTTTAAGTATCCTTGATGTTTATATAGTTCAATTAGTTATCATATTCAAATTAGTTATCATATTTGGTATTAATTTACATGTGTAAGATTTGAGACAAACTACAGGTAAGTGGACAATAAGTAAAGATTTGAGATAAACACAAGTAAGTGGACAATGAGTTAGATATTAAGAGTTTTATAAGGTACTAGAGATAGACTTACACAAATCCTCTATTGTTAGAGTGTAAGATTTGAGAAAAACTACATATAAGTGGACAATGAGTAAAGATTCAAGAGAAACTCATTGTAAGTTGACAATGAGTTAGATATTAAGAGTTTTATAAGTATTATAGATATACTTACACAAATCCTCTAGTGTTAGAGTTAAAGCTTTCAATAAATTTCACGAAGCTTAACACTTTCTAGGGAAATTTCAGTATGATATGAGAATAAATGGTTATAACGAGAGAGAGAGAGAGAGAGAGAAATATAATAATTTAGGAAACTTCGAGGGTCCAAATTACTAAAAAATTTTGATTTTGTTAGATCATGAATATAACAATAATTCTAAGGGAGTTCATATTAATATTGTTGGAACAAAAACAAAAGCATGCAAGATTTGGCTAAAACGGTAGATTTCAAAACTTTTTCGAAATCAAAACGCAACGGAAATAACATAACCAAATCAACATGTTTCAGCCATATATGATACAGTATAAGGAAAATAATTTACATAAGAATAAGGTGGTGGAAATATACCGACTTCTTGCTACAGCTTTGACTCCTCGCTTTTGTATCCTCTCCGAATCCTTGCTATAGTTTTGACTCTTTTGTATCCTTTCCTTTGTCAATGTATCCTCTCCTTATTGTTGTATCCTCGACCAATCCGACCTACCACTTGTTCTTCTTGGACAACTTGGTTAACAAGATCCTTTGGTGGGAAAGGAGAAGAAATATTTTGAGGAGATTTTCCCTAGTTAAAAGAAGCCAAAAATGAGACTTTTCTCATTCAAGTTTTAACTAGGCTATCCAAAAGAGGAGAGAGTGAGTCAAAAAATGCAAGAACACCTTCTTCTCTCCTTCTCAATTTCAGTTATTGATCAAAAGAAAGAAGTGAAGCGCATCCAATGCATCACTTGATTCTTTAATCAAACATAAAGAAGCCAATAAATGGGACCACCCTCTCATTTGTTTAATATGGCTATATGAAAAGACCAATAACCTAAATGAGAACCTCTCATTTTCGGTTATGAAATGAAAGAAGGGAGAGAGTACATTAAATGCACTTCCTCCTTCTTTAATCAAATGAATGCTAAAAAGTTACATTACATGTCATCATTAAAAGATAACTATTAAACCATTTAATGATAAGATCATTACTCCATTTAATGATGATAAAGCATGATAAAAACCATCTTAAATTAGCAATTCAATGCTAAATGTGCAGCTGCACATTTAGCTATAAAAAATCGAAATATGCCCTCCTTTTTCTTTGATAACTTTGTTTCAATTTAATTAACTAATTAATCAAATCAAACCAAAGTTAAGCCCAATATTAAATGCTCATTTGGGCTTCTAATTAACAATTAATTAAAGTAAGCCCAACATTTAATCATAGGCTTTAAAACCTCTATTTATATTTCTTATTTTGCTTGATAACCTTCCCAGAAGCCAAATGAAGAATCTAATTGAACTATATAATTTAAGCTCTAATAAGCTTGGAATGAATTTAATCTTATTAGAATTAATTCCATCTTATTAACCAAATGTTATTCCACTAAAGACAATTAGTTGAACTTTTGAATTACTAAATATTATGAGAATACATGTTTCAAATAAGATATCCAATTGCAAACTCTATTATGAACCATATTATAGCCATCCACACAATAAAGGATAAAATTACCATTTTGCCCTTATGTTGGTTTCCTTCTAGATCTCTCATTTTACTCTATATGGTGATTAGCACACAAGATCTCATCTTGGTGTTAAGACTTGATGGGTAGCTAGTCCATAAAACTACTGGCGCTAGTTTAATCACCAATCTCCGTAAAACATCTAGAAGTGATGATATCACTATAAGAGCCCGTTTGGTTGAGCTTTTATCAGTAGAGCTTTTATCAGTAGAGCTTTTCTGAAAAGAGCTTTTTTAAAAAGCCAGTTGATTGTTTGGCTGTCAATTAAAAAACAGCTTTTTTAAAAGAGCTTCATACAGTAGACTGTTTGGCAGCATAAAAATAAAAAGCACTTTTTATTAATTTTAACTATATTTTATTTTATAATAGTATTTGTTATTGTTATTATTTTTAGTATGATATTTGTTATACAAAATTAATT
>JAOSBP010000008.1:32060876-32079045 GCA_027563825.1 Erythroxylum mucronatum
TATAGTGTGGATGGGGAAGCGAAACCCACACTTGAAAGAATCATATTAATTTCACATCTTGTTAGGTGTAGGATAGACATTACACTCATCGTCCTTTGGATATTTAGGTGAGATCTCCTTAATGATATAGAACTTTTCACTCATCTTCTTGAACTCAACCTTCGGTAGCTTATTGATTCATACTTCAAAATTGTGATAATAGTACCTAGTTATAAAGTCTAATAAAGAATTTTGAAGATGAAGCCTCTTCTTTGATTTGGCTAAGCTAGGCTTGCGTGGTACTTTAAAAGGAGGCCATATTGTTACAAGAAAAGGTGGTATAGTCTTGACAGGTCTAAAGGATACAAGATTGTTATTTCTAAGGTTGGAGTAAATTGATCCTACATTGATATATTTACTAGAGCTAACCTTACTCCTTAAACTAACCATAATTAACATCCATGTTACTCTCCATATTGAAAAGAGAACAAGAAAGGAATATGGTCTTACCTTAAGAGATTGTAACAAACGCGTTAAAGCATTTTAATGGAACTTTTTCACAAAAACAAGCTCAACTTTAAGTGAGCTATCTTCCATATGTTATGCCTTATATAGAGGAATGGATGGTCAAGATTCAATTACATCAATAGTAATCATTAAATAATGATTCATCTCTTTATAGGTAGTAGAAATGTGTATGCAATATGGGGAACAACTAGATCATATAGAGAATATTAAAAGAATCTTTTAGGGAACGATTCTTGTCTAAATCCCAACTTGTTCGATACAGACCTAGCAAGATGTTTATATCCATCTTCTAAAATGATTATTGTTTGATTATTAGCCCATATATGAAAAACTTACGTTATAAAATTTTGTATTATCTAAAGGTACCCTTATTTAGCTTGGAAAGGTTACCTTGTAAATAATTATGCTTCAACAAGGCTACATATTAAGAGTTTCATTTTTAATCCAGGTCTCGAAAAAAACTAAAAGATAAATGATACATCCTTAATTAGTGTATGGATAGAGCTTGATTTATTTAGCATAATATCTTCTTACTTCATGCACGTGAGCTTTAGGCCTACATTTGAGCCCCAATGATTTGAAGAGAACAACATCAACCAAGATCAACATATAAAGTTAGAGTTCTAATCAAATTGAAAACTTTGATTAATTGTCTTTATAGGCTTGTAGACTTGAAATAAATCTAATATACAATAACCCTCATAAGTTAATATAAAATAAGTTTCATTATTTCTTATATGTTTTTAATTCTTACATTTATTTTAGAAATTTAATCATCTTAGTTAGTTTCACATTCGATTATATTTAGTTAGATAGGTTTTAATAAAATTTTAAATTTTTTTAGATTATGTGGGCAGATATCTTATCAGGAAAATTACTAAAAACTGGGTAAGTAAATATTAGATTCTCTTTATTCATTGATGTAGTTACTCTAATTATAACTAACGATAATTATTTTATATAATAACATCATGTTCTATTAAGACCTTAGGGAACCATACGATAATTATGTTGCATCCATAGACCTTAGAAAATATCATTCGATTATTCGACTAGTGATTTCATAGTATCAACTGATATAGTTGAAAGCATCTATGTCAAAGTTAGACCACATATAAAAGCAATGTTGGCAAGAGGCAACATGTAATGTAAACCTTGAAAATCTTAAACAACAAAGATATAAACCGGTTGATCTAAAATTTTGATACAAATAAATATCTTTAAAAAATTTAGCATATCAAATTGAATTATATTATGTAAAATCAAATTAAGCATATTGATATTTTCTGAATTTGAATCGGATAAAAAAAAAAGAATACTTGGAATCTAATAAAGCAGGATGTGTTTGGCGCTTAGGTTGAAGATTGTATCCTTGGGCATGAAAAAGCAAAAGAATATATGATGAATGTGCAAAAAGAAAAAGAAAACATCTATGATGAGAAGTGACGCTTGTCTTTTACTTAACAGCCAACTTTGATCAAGGAATACCGATCGAGTGAGTTTTTCCATCAATGATGCCTCGTGTGTGCTTTACATGTAGAGCTGAGCACAAACAAAAACTCGTGGGCCCTACTAAAAGATGATGCAATCCCTGATCATCGATCACACCACAGGATATGGCAGACACCGTATCTACCACCATCAACGGACACACACTCTCCAGAATTATGGTGGTGGGACCACAACAAACAAACCCTACATTCCCAAAATCACTATCACGGGCACATCAAAGAGCCACGTGGAGCGGGACCATTGGGCGGAAGATTGCTGAGCCCACTCTAATTGATTTCTCCACGCCCCAAGCAAAGCAAGAGACCGAAGCCACGTGCTCTCTTTGGGAACGTCACGATGACGATGAAAGTGCAATTTTATTCAGATGATTAAGTCATGGGGGCAGGGAACAGTGTCCACCTACGATAACTATGTTTATCTGTCCAAGTCAGATGGCTCCTTTCCTTCTCTTTTGTTTTTGTTTTTAATTGAAATTGAAATTGAGTTCTCTCTTCTCTTTTTCATTTTAGTTGGTTATGCTATTTGATCATATTAGTGCACTTAATACTGTAACCATTTATTACATGCAGTCTATACACGTATTTCTGGTTGTTTATTTTGATTATACTTAAGTAATTTTGGCACTAGTGTACATTATTTAGTATGTTTTTTTTTGAATAAGCATTATTTAGTATGTTAGATAATTTCAAGTCATTTTCAAAAAATAATAATTTTAGATTATACTACCTGAGTGGAGAGAATGAAAGATTCAGGATTCCATTAGAAAACCTAATTTATTATTTCTATAAATTTTTTGTCTTCGTTCATTAATGAGAAATATCTTTGTTGTATATACTATTAATCAATAGCACTAGCAATTAAATGTAGGACTATCTAATAATATGGAGGACTATCTGAAAAGATGGAGATTACGATGATTAGGAAAAATGTAGTATAGTATATAAAAGTTATACTGGCCTAGTTTTTTAGTGAATTGTATAAGAATATAGCCATTGTAGTTGAGTTGTAGCAATATGTGGAGTTAGAGAACATGATACACGTAACAATAAAAGGAAAGAGAGAAGTTATGAGAAATAGAGTCCAGATCCATAAAACCAAGCTCTTTATGAAAACAAAATTAAAAAAGGGATATGAGTTTATCCAAGAGAAAACTTGAACCCATAAAACTTAAACAGGAGTTTGACAAAAAGGAAAAAGGTAATTTCAATTTGTCAACCCCCAAGAAATTGTCATATTAAGTTTTTTTGATAGTTAGGAATATGATATATATCTTCAAATTGTCCTAGTAAGAGAGCTATGGTATTAAGGGATGATGTCTGGTGGAAATAACTAATGACTAAAATGATAGTGAGCTTATTTAAACTACTTAAGAAACTATTTGTGAAATTATGGATAAGTGGAAAATTGATAGAGAAGAAATAGTGGTAAAGAGAGCATTGAGTGCTCTAGTGAAGGAGGATGATACAAAGTTGTAAAGGAAAAACATGTTCCATATAAGATGCCATATAAGCATAAAGTTTGTAGTATGAGCATTGATGGGAGAGGTTTCATTAATATAGTGAGTACAACATTTGTAGAGAAGTTAATGTTGCCCATATTGAAACATTTAAGGTCCTTTAAGTTATAGTAATTAAATTAGTGGAGGGAGATCAAAGCGACTAAAATAATGCTAATTTCATTCTCTGCTAGGAAAAATAAAAATGAAATTCTTTGAAATGTGTTACCTATGCCAGTTAGTCATATTTTATTAAGGAGGGCACACCAATATGATAAGAAAGTCATACATGATAGGCCTAAGAATATGTATAGTTTATAAAGGAAAAAAAAGATAATTACTCTAGTATTGTTGACAATTAAGAAGGTCTATAAGTATAAATTGAAGTTGAAAAGATAGGAGAAGTGATAAGAGTATGTGAAGGTAAGATTCATGAGAAGAAAAAAAAAGTGAGGTTGAGAGCTTAAAAGAGAGTAAAAAAATAACAAAAAGAGAGTAAGGCTATGAGTGCTTATTATTCTAATAAGTTAAAGAACATACTTATGTACAAAGAGACTTATTATAATGCTAACAAACATAACTCTTCTCTTCCATATGTCTTGTCTTCTTCATTAGAGGAGTTCAAAGATATTTTTTTAAACGGGTTCTTAATAGATTGCCACTTATTAGAGGGATTGAACTTCAAATTGACCTAATACTAGAATTTGTCATACCCAACAAACATCAGTGTAAAAGAAATTCTAAGGAGATATAGGAGCTTTAAAGAAAAGTGAAGGAGTTACCGGAAAAATGTGTACTCTTGGAAAATCTCTATATGTAGTATTCATGTTACTTATAGACTAGAAGGACTATAGTTAGGGTATCTATTTTGATTGTAGTGTTATCAACAACATAATAGTAAATTACAAACATCTTATTCCTAAATAAGATAATATGTTTAGGATTTTTATGATTTTTTAAAGATTGACTTTAAGGGTGGTTATGACCAACAAAAGGCGATGAATGAGAAAATAGGTGGCATAAATGGTTAGTTATACTTTGTCTTACAAATGGACGAAGTAAGTTAACGTGGTTGGCGAATCATATTTTGTGTGGTAGATTTATTATGATTTGTTTGTGATGATATAATAATATACAACAATAGGTTAAAAGGGATGAAATATCCAATTGCCTATTTTAATAGAAAACTGAATTGATCTATCCTACTTATCACGATGAATTTTATGTATAAAAGTATTAAGGACGTAACAAAACTATCTATAGCCCAAAGAATTTGTCAAGTTTTTAAGGTTTGAGATCGTTAAAGAATTATATGATGACAAACTTGAATTTGCTACTGGCTTCTTAGCAAATGGTTTAGTAAGTTTTCAGATTACGTATGAAATTGAAATCTCTCACATTTAAAGGCTATGATTAAGGGTTATAGAATGCTACTATTCACATGAACATATTCGATACTTTAAAACTTTCCATGAATCCGTTTGGTGTACATCCATAATGATAATAGAACACTACGTCTTAATCGACTTCTTTTAGTATTATCCAATGGCTTCCATAATTATAAATCAAAGGTGAGAAAGAACAATATAGACAAGTTCATTGGCAAACCGAGATATGGTGAGCTTAAATTAGCATAACTTCTACCTTCTATCCAACGCCTATAATAATAACGAAGCTATTAATGTGTGTGGGTAAATTTTGCAAGATTAATAACAATTAGCTGTCAAATTTACCTTGTCTATTTTAATTTTGTTGCACTATATTTTATTTTTCTTTTTGTCATTAGTAGTTTGCATTAGTCAAGTTTTAATTATGTTTAGTTTTCTAGGAATTGCTTTTTTCATTTTAGGAAAGTTTTATGTTATCAATGAATAATATTAACAACTTATTTAGATATTTTAGAAAATGTTAGATTGTGATTCAAACCTATGGCTAAGGTTTTTACTATTAAAATAATTTGAGCTAGATAAAGCCTAAAAACACTAATTAAATTGGGTTAGGTTTAATTTTGAATAGAAGTAAAATTAATTAAAGTTTTGATCATGGACTTAAATTATACTTTTCTTTAACATTTGGCTAAACTAATTTGACTTCAGATTATTAACTAATCTATTGACGTATGGCTTTGGACCTAATTTAGATATTTCTAAAGATCTTTATCCTTCTCTTTTTATTTTGTATTCATAAAATACAACATATCAATGTTATTCATTAATGTATTTTTAAAGATTTTAGTTATGAACTTGTATACTATGCATATATGTATTAAGCACAAAACTTCATCTAAACAAACATTATCATATAAGTTTATGGTTAACTAAACTAAAGATCATACAAGGTTTTATTTACTTTTAAAAATAATGATCCTAAGTCTAAACTAAAAAAAACAATCCAATTCACTTATTACACACATTTCACCAAATTGGTTAAGCTCTCATAAACCTTCTTCATGAGTTATGATTGATGTTTGGCCTTTAGATTTTACTTAGATCCAAATTGTGTGTTTTTTTTAACATCCCCTTTTTATTAGTTGGGCTTTAAAGAGATGCATGGATGTAAGTCCCTTCCTTAACCATCCAAGTTATAGAAAGAAGAATGTACCCATATATAAGTGTGTGCAACCTTTCTCTCTTAGTCTTGTAACATAATTTTGTGTGAGCTAAAGATGTAAGTTGTTTACTACTATGGAATCATTAGCACTAGCTAATCTATAAACCCATCGAGATGAAAGTGAGATTCCCAAAATGAAGAAAGGGTAGCATTTAGGAATTTATACATAAATAAAAGGGAAAAAAAAGAAAGTTTATGAGAGTGCCTACCTCTCATTTATACATAAATAAAAGTGTGTGTGCGTGTGTGTTTGTGTGTGGGTGTGTGTGTGTGTACGTGTGTGCGTGTGTTCTTGTCTTATCTAAGCTTACCCTTTAAGCCTTTAATTCTCTACAACCTTTACATTGTCATTTTTCTATTTCCTTAATATTTCTTTCTTTCTCCTTTCTTCTCCTCACATTCCCTTCTTATTTGTAGACGTATCTTCTACTCTAAAATATACATTATTTCCCTACTTTAGAGATTTGAGCTTTTGGAAGCCTAATTTCCTTTTCTCTTTTTTATTTTCTCTGTTTTTCTCTACCTTATTTCTTTATTGTCTACCTCTCTTTTTAGGATAAGTTCTTTGGCCCTTAGTTCACTTTCTTTTTCATCCTCAATTTTCATCCAAATCTTACCCCTAAATCTTTACTTGATAACTTCATTATTTCTTTAAGTACTATTCCCAATTATTGTATTTAGTATCCTATTTTTTTAGTAGCTCTAAATTCTAACTTTGCTAGTAGAAGTCCTTGGCCTCCCCTTCTTTATCCTCTTAGTTTCCCTCCAATTATGCCTAACTAGCTCCCTTCATTTATTTGACTCCCTTTTTTTTCTTGACCCGTAAAGCACCTCATCCTCGTACCTTGGCTAATCTAAACCTTAACCCTTATAATAAATCTTAGAATATTGTATTAGTGATGTTGGTCTCCACAACACCTACTACCTAAATTTCATACCTTTTCAAGTTGGAATGTGGAATCTATAATCTCCCAACTTTTAAAATTTACTAATAAAGGAGCCTTCGTGCTTAAAAACTACTTCATAGATATCTTGCTAGAATGAAACTAATAGTATTTGGAATTCATTTAGTCTCTAAGAGGTTCTAATTAATGACAACGATGTACTTTAGTTAAATTTCAAATCTAATGAAGGTTTAAACTCTATTTTAGAATTGGTTCATGAAACAATAACGAGAGGTCTCTTCTTAGAAAGTTGAAAGTTGGTTTCGTTCTAGTAAACAATTGCCTCTGCTCTAATTTGGACAAATTTCCACAATATGTTTTTAAAATATTAGAATATATGGAACTAAACCTTATTGCTATCTAAATGGGTAAATATTTTTACTTAGATGAGATAATGGCTAAAATGCAAAGAATTAACTATAACAAAGTTTTTGTTGATTGACTCAAATACTAGTATCCATTACATATGCCTTCTTGTTGCTTATAATAAGGATAATAACAAATCTATGATTTCTACTAATATTACATACTTTTAGATGGTAATTGGGCCTAAGAAATTATTTTATTTTATTTGGAAGCTAAGTAGTAAGGTTTCTTAAAGTAGGAACCTTACAAAAAGCAACCTCCTTTCCTCAAAGATTAAAGAATCTTCCAATGCCCCTTCTCAGAATTTGATTATAGCTCTATCGTCTCCCAATATCGACATAACTTCAGAGCCTTGCAACCTAAAATAGAACTAGCAAAATCCTCTTCCACCTCAAATTGATTTTCCTTAGTCGTCTTCACCTACTAGTGTTCACCCTAGCTGCTCTATCTCTCTAAAATTAGATAACTTTCTTAATCACTCCGACCATATAGTTAAGTCTAGAACATAAAGCTGTTAACATCTTGGAATTTTTTTTAATTCAATGCTCAAGCTTTTAAAATTTTCAATTAAGTGACCAAACTTTTGTAACCTTAGCAACTCATTATTAAAACCTTAATTCTATTAGTAATTTGTTGATTTGGCTAATGAAATCTTTGTTATCGATGAAATTTAGGCATCCATTTTAAAAAATAATGGCCAACTAAGCACACCCATAACCTAATCTAAAAGGCCTATAACTATACCCAATAACCCAAATACCAATTACTGATATACCCATTTCCTATTTACTAATCTGAGCTCTTTTCTCTTCTAGTACTTCCCATTCTCAAATTTCTTCCTTTCTAGTTTCAAATCTTTACCTTCTTTTGAGAGGAGCTCCTGTTGAATCCTAAACTTCTCTAACTATCATTTTCGTTTTGCTCATAAACGTACATTGATTATCTTCTATTAATTGGTTTTTTCAAACTTTCATTCTTTTCACCAATCTGCATCTCTTGATAAGCAATTTCATCCCCTATCTTCTTACATTCATATTTTATAATTTGCAAGCTCTCGTTATTAGCAACTGTTTCCTTTGAAGATCCATTTCCCTTTATATTTCAAAGATTTCTCCCTCTCCTTTATACTTTGCAACCTAGAATCGTTGTCCTTCTTCTTCCACTTCTCTCTCTCTGACTTCCTCTCAAATGCTTGCTCTAATTTACCTAATTTTTCTTCCCTATGTAGGACTTTGACTTCGCGCTACTTCACTAGTTCTGCCTTGCTTTTTAGTTCTTCATTAAGGTGCTTCTTTTTACCTTCTAATTATAACTCAAATTCTTTAGTTTTAGCCCCCATAAGAGGGTATTTCAAAATTATAATTCACATTCTAATGTCATGGATATGAAATGTTAAATAGGGTATTTTGAAATTAAATGGGAAATGAGTATTTAAGTAATAGGTATTTGAGTATTGGAGTTAATAGGTATGCTTATATGTTGTTCAGATTAGGTTATAGGTATGTTTAGTTTGCAACCTTTTTTTTTCCACATGGACACTTACCTGTCATAGACAACAAAGATTTTGTTATTAAAATTGGTAAAGTACTAATAGAGTTAACATTTTAAATTGTGTTGTTAAGGTCATAAAAGATTAGTCATTTAATTGAAAATTTTAAAATTTTGAGCACTAAATTGAAAAAATCCCAAAAGGTTGGGCAGTTTAGAATTTGTCATCATTTAATCCTATTAATTGTGGGTTATCTTTTAATATTGAGTATTGTTTTAGTGATTATGATACTAACCTTGAAACTAAGTCTAGTTGTTAAGTTTGACTATAAAGGTAAATGAAAAAAAACTAGCATCAAAGGAGTGTTTAAACTCTTCTTTCTCCACATAAATGCTTATGTTTCTTGGAATATAAGGGTAAATATCCCTCTAAGTAAATGTCAAAAATATCTTTTCCTATCTTAAATTATCCCTTGTTTTTTGAAATTAGAGTAAAATCCTAACTTATACTAAAATCACTTCTTTCAATTTTTATAGTTGGTCTTCCTTAGACAATCTTAACGAAGATTATAATAGTATAATTAATATATCGTAGAATCGTGATACTTTTAAACCTATTGTCATTCTCCATAATAAATAACTTATATGCCTTTATATTTTTCTAATGATATAAACTCCTCTTTTCTTCTCACTATGGTTTATGCCTCTAATAACTCTTCCACTAAAAAGGGAAAATCTTTATATTAGTATCCTTCAGATCTTTTAGAATTAGTCTTTCTCTCTTCAATTAGCTATTGGTGATTTTAATTATGTTATTCACCCTATAGATTCCTCATAGACTTCTATCCATTACAGTTCAAATATGTTGGATTTTAAAAATACCCCTATAGCTTGTAATTTTAAAGACTTTAAATTTACCAATTCCTTATGGAATAATAAGCAAATTGGCTCTTGCTCCATTCAAAGAAAGCTTGATAAGTCCATTTTTAATCTTTATTGGCTTCATTCATTCCCTTCCTCTTCAGCTCTCTTTACTCTGCTTAATCTTTTTAGCCATAGCCTAATTCATGTCTCATGTTTAAAAACTCCCTCTAAAAGAGTCTTTCCCTTAAGATACCTTTATTTCATTATTAACTACCCTCTTTTTAAAAAAACTATAAAAAAACTTTGTCTATTCCCTTCTACAAACATCTTATGTCTATCAAAGTAAAACATAAAAAATTTATTTGATAAGAGATCTAAAACTCCTAAGTTCTCTCATATAAATAATATTAATACCTTTATAAGCTTAACCAAATCTGACCTCCATATAATTCAATCAAACCTCATCTTAAATCCTACTAAAGAGGTTAAAAAACCAAAATTTTATGAATACCTTAAAGCCCTTACTTACTATGAATCTATGATAAACAATCTTCTAGGATCAAGTGTCTTAAACAAGAAGACAACAATTCCATATTCTTTTACAATTCTATTCTCTCCAATAGGAATATAACCAAAGTTATGTCCTTTATAAATGAATCTATGTGTATCATCTTTGATGCTAACACTGTCAAGTCCATCATTGTTTTCATTGTCAGTTCCCTTAGTAAGGACAAAATCTCTCCTTCTAACCTTTTCCCTTCCGTAATCTCAAAATTTGTTATCTCTCCTCACATTGTTCTAACCTTCCGTAAAACCTTTCATCGACCAAGAATTAAATTTATATTTTTTCAGTTTTGATTCCTTCAAAGCCCTCAGTTCCACTGGTTTTGGTGCTCTCATTTTCAAGAAGTCTTTGCCAATTGTAGGTACTAATCTCACTCTAACAGTTACAAATTTCTTAATTTATGGAAAAAACAACTTAAACAGATTATTTTAGTTTTATTTCCCTCATCCCTAAAATCCAAAACCTCTATTGTTTTAGATTTTCACTTTATCTTATATTCTAACATGATCTACAAGCCTATCTCTATTTTTTGGCCAGCAAATTTAAAAGTACACTTTTGCATATTATCAACCATAACTAATCAATTTTCATCAATGGTGGAAGCATTGGTGATAATACTCATTTTTCCAAGAACTCTTTAGGGACTATTATATTGATATGGCCACCTAAGATGCACCATTAAAATTAACCTTTCTAAAGCCTTTAATTATACCCATTAGTACTTTAACCTAAAATATTTAGAGGTTTTTGCTGTCATGATAACTTTTTTTTTATATTTGTGTATATTACCTAACCTACCTTTTTCATATTCATTAATGCTAAACCCATTAGATTTTCCAAAAATACAAGAGGCCTTAAGTAAGATGATCGACCATCAACTTACCTTTTTAACATTTTCATGGAATTCCTTAGCCTTCTAATCTAAAAGAACATCACCCTCAAACCTACTTTCAAGTATCACTGGATATGAACCTCTATAAAAGACACTTGATTAACTTTTTTTAATGACACCATACTCTTTTTCAATGCTAACAACTTTTCTATCCAAATCTTTTAAATGTATTAAACAAACTTGAAGGCCTATTTTGGCTAAAAGTAAGGCCTACAAAGTCCAAAATTTTGTCCCAAATTACAATGCCAAATTTTTTACTCATGTATCTACACAAACTGGCTTGCAAGTAGGTGATCTCTTTGTTAACTAACTTGAAATAACCGTTATCATTTCCAAGCTCACATACTATGACTCTCATTGATATTGAAATTTAAGAAAAGAATCACTACTTGGACAACAAATTTCTATCATTTTCTAAGAGACTTCAACTTGTTATTTTATCTATAAATAACTTAAGCATTTATTGATCCTCTTATTTATTAATCCATGCAAAGGTCACTAATGATATTGAAATGAGATTAAGCAATTTTCTTTTTTCTAGAACTACTACAACCTCTAATAAAACCAAAATAAGTTCAAAAATTGTTGACATTTCTAAATATGAAGGAGATTTGGGAGTTAAACCTACTAAACATTGAATCAAATTCTTTTTAAAAAAAGGATTTGGACTATTCTTTTTTTTAACAAGAGTCTTCCAAGTTAAATGTGTTCGCTTTTCATTCTAAAAGAGAAAAGTTTCCAAACCATCTACCCTTACTCTAGCTCATCTTAGACTTGGAGGAAAGTCCAGATGGTTAGAACTATTTTCCAAAACCACTTATTGCACAATAATTTGATTTGGAATATATAAAACTTTGGCATGGTCCTTGACATCCTAGTGTTTATATATTTAGAGATTTCTTTTCAAAAGTGGCTTATAACTTTGTTTTCCCCTTTATACTAAAGGTTCTTTTATCATCTCAACTGAATTTTAAAATTGGCTTCCTATTAGCTCAAGTGAATTTATTGAGAATAAAAATCAAATACCTTCTCACCTTCCAATCATCCTAACAAAGGTGAAGAAGCTTAAGACCCTTAATAGAATTCCTACACAAAATATTCTAAAACATTTCCTTTTACATTTCCTTCTTAAAATCTCATGACCACTTCTTTTTCAATTTTCCCTTTCCATATAAATTTCGTAAATTGTTACTTAAAATTGTAACTTTGGCTAGCCTTTTACTAACCTTGATAATATTATCTTAACTTTTACGCCCCTAACAATCCTTAAGAACTCTCTTTCCACATTGATCAAATGTGCTACTTTCCAACTCACCTCCATTTCTCTCTTCTGCTATTTATGTCACAATTTTCATGATCAAAATTGCCGTTAAAATGATAGATTTTCCCCTAACCTATTTATAACCTAGCCTTGGAACCTCTTATGAAATGCATCTCCTATTGATCTTATCTTAGTTTTATTTACAGGTTATTGTTTCCTAGTTTGCAGGTTTTAGCATTTTTAAGGAATAAAGGAAAACCCCATCCTTTCTATTGTAACAATTGGAAACATCACTTTTATTAATTTTTAGGACTCATATTTATAGAAAAGTATAGAAAATCTTCTAACCATTTATATAGGCCTAACTAGATCCTCCTTCACATATTTTTAAAAGAAACTAATTATTGACATTTGAAGTCATAAAAAACACTAATCAACTACTAACCTTTAACCTAACTTCCTCACACTAAAAAAAGACATTTTCAAATTTTAGTGCCTCTAAAAATTTGCCAATATTGCTTCTACTTTTCATGAAGAGTCTAGTTGATAACTTCTTATAAGACATCCTCAAGGATCCTCCTAGAAAGGATACAAATTAGATCATCAAAGTAATTATCCATGTAACCCTTATCACTAAAATCTCGCCCCTTAGAGTAAGATTAAAGACCTTTTTGAATATTTCTCTTAATGTCAATCCAAGCTTGGCATTAAATCCAGGCTCAAGCACTCAAGAAAGAAGAGATATTATTATAATATGCTCCTCTCTGAGACTCTCTTTTTTCTTGGGCTTTTGTATTTTTGGATGAAATTTGTTGATAATATTTCTCTTTTATCTTAAGCACATCTATTTTGCATTCATAGTTTTATAGATTTAAAGATCTTATCAAATTTTGTCGTCTAACTTGGAACTAGGATATGGTCTCTCAGATATGTTGTATTAAGGAGTCACCTTATTCTTATTACTAGTATTATGCATTCATACCTTCAATCATTAATATATTAATCTTTATATACCAAGATTACAATTGCTCCTTGTTAAAGCTTAGGTCTTCCTTTTGGATGAAGAAAGAAAAGTGATCATCGATAAGATACTACCTCTAACTCTTTAGAGGTTTATGAATATTTTTTAAAACAATATTAGTGTAAGGTTTTTACAAATAAGAACTATTAAAAATTTAGTTTGACAAGGACAATGAAAAGAAAAAGAATGTTAGCTCCTCCCAACTAATGAAGAAAAAATATTTCATATAACTTGTAAACTTTAAGAATTAAATTCAAGGTTTTTTTTAAACCTTTGTAGTTTATTTTTATGTTGTTTTTTTTACAATTGTAGGCATTCTTGGAAATGATGATATGAACAGTGGCGAATTTTTAATTTAAGATAAAAGTATGACAACAATGAATAAAATATTTGAGGTTTAATTATGGGGTTATATCTCATAATTATAATAATGAAGTGATGCAATCAATTTTCTTTACCCAAAAAAGAAAATTCCAATCTCCATGACTAAAAATGTCATCCCTAGCTGGCAGATATTTTTCTTTCGTACATGGATGCTAGCCGCCATTTTTTACTAAACTTTAAATCAGCATATAACTAAAATAGTTAGTTAATGTTCCCTTATATAAACACCACAACACCATATAAATGAAAATAATTAAAAGTTAAAATGAAATTGAAAATCAGTCGGCGCGTGTGCTTCCAGAACAAGCAATTCCCATGAAAAAAGAAAAAAGAACATACATAAATAAGGGGTACTTTATGATGCAACCCACTTCTGTTTATGTTTCTTACGTCACCCACACTGTCGCTCCTCTCTCTCTCTCGCTCTCTAGATATATGTGTGTATATATATATATATAACTAATTAATAAAAACTCAGACCCCTACCTCCTCCTTCAAATCTGCCGCTTGACCCCGTTGACATAAACCCCTCCTCTCTCTCTCCCAGTCCCAGGGATAAGTACTTCTGTTCTGTTCTTCTAGTAAAGGTCTCTATTTTGTGTCTGGCGATGCAGGGACTACTGGACCTTAACCCTCCCAACGCCGCCAACTCATCATCTCTATCAATCGACGCCGCAGAATCCACCGAGACCCGTATCCAACGTCTCATCTCCGACCACCCAGTTATTATTTTCTCTCGATCCTCCTGTTGCATGTGCCATGTCATGAAGAAGCTGCTCGCCACCATCGGCGTCCATCCCACTGTCATCGAATTGGATGACCACGAGATCTCCGCTCTCCCTCCTCCACCTCCGGCTCACGACTCCGACGACACTCCTTCTCGCAGTCCTCTTGCCCCCGCCGTCTTCATCGGCGGAACCTGTATTGGCGGCCTTGAGTCCCTCGTCGCCCTCCACCTCAGTGGTCACCTAGTCCCTAAGCTCGTTGAAGTTGGCGCTCTCTGCGTATGATTCATTCAATCATTGCCCATATTCCATCATCATCATCATATATATGTTTTCATACTTCAAACTAGGAAAACGAATCTGTGATTTTGTTTATAATCTTTGATTCGGATCCTGCTCCCTCTGTCTCTTTCTGTTTTTACTAGTATTAGCAAGTGTTGAATTAGATGAAACTAGGTTTTGGTGGGGGGCAGGATATGAATATGTTTGTGGCTAGCTTTGAACTACTGTTTGTTCCGTGGCAATTAATGTTGAAAGAAGATATGATTTTATAAGATTTCAAGGAATCAATCAAAGTGGAAGTTTTAGTTTTTAGTAGCAGACTTGCGGATGTAGAAAGAAGGGAGAAGAAAGTCCGGGGGAAGTAATTGGTGGCTTGAAGTTGAAGAAATATGTATTGTCCCTCGGGAAGTCTGGTTTTTGTTTTTGCGATGCGATCAAATTTCAGATTTGATTAGATTAAGTATGGGATCATGTGTCTTAGTGTAGAGTTTCTAGGGATTAGATGCGCAGAAACCAAGTTTGTCACTTAGTATAGTGTGTGTATGGAAAGAGGAACATTTTAATTTATCTTTTGAAAGGACTAATTAAGGGGACCAATTGCTCCATACTCATTATTTTATTTGATTCATTTCAAGAATCAAGACTGAGACTGAGGCTGAGGCTCAGACTGATGGGGTAAAATTTTGAGAAAGAGTTATTTATCAAGTTGAAAACGACAAGGTCATAGTAAGTAGTAATATTAGTAGTGGATATTCTGACAAAATTCTCTCAATTATTGCCAAAAAGTAATCCCTCCAAATATTATGATCATTGTATTACTTGGGGAGATGTATATCTACGTGTTATTAATAATGCCCTAGCTTGAAAGGGAGCCATATATCTCAGTCTTTGAATGGGTCGAACTTAATTATATTAATGAAGAAGAAGAAGAAGAAGAGAACAATCTTTGCTTAGATTAGATGGCATGATATTTGAGAAGCGGACACCAAACAATAATAATCTCTCAAAGCCAAATTAAAGAGATTGTCATTAATTTGCTAGCCTCATCAGATTCATCGATCCGTGTATGTCACTTGCATATGAAAGAAACATAAAGAATGAATGACAACACATATATAGAAGCCAACATATTGGAATATTTGAACATGCCCAATAAGTTGCAGTATCATATCATTGTCTACCTCAAGAGATGGTTGGGAATGAAGGTACTATCTTGGCCTTTCAAAAAGAATAAAAGAATGCTTGGTTTCATCTTTAGCCTACAATATATAAAATGTTCTTAAATTTTATATTATACAAAATGGCTCTGAAATTGCCTCGCTACCATGAATCTTTATCTCATGTGAAATTGCTTCCAAGCAGTTTTTCTTGTTTTGGAAAAGATTATGGGCTTGAATGATGATACATATATATATATATAATATTAAAAGCAAAACTCAAACCCATGGAATTGGGACGGGACCCATTTCCGCTGGTTTTGGAAAAGACAAGTATGTGATGATGACGTCAACATCCAAAAACCACAACCACAACCTCTCCCCCACAACCCCAAGAAGTGCGCTCTTCACTTCAATTTTCTAAGTGACCGAAGCCCACGTGGCAAACATGCATGGGTGATGATATACCAGTTCACTAACAGTGGACCCCTAGAATCTTTAGAAGAAGAATCTACGTTCGATTCTCTAATCTATACGAAACCAAGCAAAATCTGGTCTACTTTTTTTTAATAAAATGTAACAAGCTAGTATTCATTTATCTTCGAGTAAGCATGGTAACAGTAACAGTAATAGTTAGTCGGGGCTTTTAGTAATTACATTTAATGTAATTTTCTTTTTTAAATTTTCAATAATTAATTGGAAATTTTAATTTGTTAACACAAAAATCTTACATGCAGTCCAAATTGGTTTATCACCTTGTGTTTTATTAATAACCAATATTATGGAAAAGAGGACTCTTTAAACATACGCTGCTTTTTTTAATCGGTCAGTCCCTGACAGTTCTCGTGTACTATTCTTGTTCGCGTTAAATGAATCTACTTTTTTTTTTTTTTCCAAACATATAGACTTGGCCGGAGTCGAAGCCTTCCCCAGATGGCCAGATAGTCGTCTATCTCGACCAATCGCCAAACTCCCAGCATTTAGTGACCGTGACACACTTAGACACTGTGCTTTAATTGATTGATTTCATAATACTACTGTGGTCCCGTCCCGCCTCCAAGAACATGGATTCAATAAACTAAGCACTGCACAACAAATTGATGACCCCATTCTAACTCAAACCACATTTTAGTTTGACCCTTCTCTTAAGCCCCCACCCTCATTTATTCTTTGGCGTAGGAATAAGAATAGGCGGGGCTCGGGTAGACTACTACTTATAACATAAATTCGAGTTATCTCTTTTCTGTTTGAATTTAGTTCAAAACTCAATTGACATTTACAATTAATTATTTTGCTTTCTTTGTTACAACAAGGCCATTGCTCTGAAGCTTGGTATGCCAATGCTACAAATCTGTTGCCTCTGCCAAAAGAACATGTGAAATTGCAAGCATGATTGGACGGTCGCAGTTGTAGACTTTTTCCCTTTGATGATCGTCATTCTAAGCCTTTGGTTGTTATTACTTCCTTTTTAGGTTGGCTAGGGTTTCCTCTTTCCATTTTCCTCGATTAAGTATCTTAGGTACTAAGGTTGCTTTACTAGTTCTCCAGTTGAATTTGTGATCTTAATCTTGTTTCATTGAACAATCAATGTTTTCCAATTCATGTAGTTTTAAATTGTTCTTTTAGGCGCACTAACTTCATTGCTTTGTAATTTTCTAACATCACGAATTTGGATTCTGGTTGGGTCGGCTAAGCCGGCCATACAAGGCTCAACCCCAGGCCCAGATGTCGACGGCCCGGACGCAGGAGATAATCTCCCATGCAAACGTAAAGACCTAAACCTAGCGGTAACCCCCGGTATATAAGGTACTATTCCTCCCTGATTCAGGTATGACGTCTCAACCTTAGTTCTCCTACTTGTTACAACCAAAACCTTCACAGAAAGATTGACTTGAGCGTCGGAAGGGCCTCCCGGGAATCAACTCCCGGCCCGCTATTATTTGTTTTGCAGGTATTCTATAGCCAGAGTCGCACCTATCATAGATCCAAACAACGACGTTCAACCCCAGCAAGGTCAGGCTGAACCATTTGGCGCCCACCGTGGGGCCCGACGTCAGGGCACCACGTCCAGAACCACACAGATCAGTCAGGCGGCA
>JAOSBP010000008.1:32099827-32112449 GCA_027563825.1 Erythroxylum mucronatum
TATTATGAGATTTACGATATGTATTAATGTGTGTGGGTTTGAGTTACTAATTAAAATAAATATCAGTGTGAGTGTTTATTCTGTCTTGGATGGCATCCATATATCTTCCCAGAGGGTATTTGGGTGTTACATAAATTCCTTTATTGGGGAAGAAGAGCCTTCGGAAGATGCATCCTAAACTATCTTAGCCTTATTGATTAGGCTAAAAAGTTTTACTTCTGAATAACTGTAATGGTTAATCTTAGCTTGCCATATATGGCAAAATGAAAGAAGTAGCTATGCAACTTCTTTTCGTACGGAGTTAAGTTCGTAATATCTAGTAAATCTTTGATTTGCGCTTAACAATTATCGACATCTTTGGACATTCATTATAATAAATCAAATATCTCTTCTTTGAGGCTGACCAACTCTAGTTAAAAAAATCTACAAGAACATTATTATTAAATTTGATAAACTCAATATTAGAATCATAATATTCTATTTTTTTTAGTATTCCACTCTAGATTTTCTTTATACAACCTTTAAAAAAATCTACAAGAACATCATTATTAGACATGATTAAAAGCATCGGCTTCAAGAAATAAATCATCAGATGGTAACGAAAGTTTTGGTAATGTTATGCACAAAATCTTAATTTTCTTTATATAACCATTAAATTAAAGAGGTGTGCTTGCATAAATGCGGGCTTGGAAAGAAGGATTTAGGGTGCATATTAAAAATAGGCATCGAGTTATGAGTAATTATAATACTGACTTGATTTTAAAGATTAAAAAGATTATTCGAAAAGAAGAAGAATAATTATCACTAGTCAATCGGTCGACAAAATAAAACGGATAGAGTTTTATTTTTAATTTATTAATATGCAAAGAAAGAAATTGGTGTGGACATCACGTGACATTCGAATAAATCTATATTCCAGTTCTTTTGGCTTCCCACATGGACATGGTAGTTAAATTCTAACAGTTTAATGACGAGTGGCCAACAGCACCTCTCTCTCGCATGTGCTTGAACCAAAGTGGAATACAGAATACTGAAACAGGAAGCATCGGGAAAATATCAGTCAATAAGCTGGGATGCGTCTACATGAACCAAAACCTGCTCTTTTATTTGTTATGGAAAAATCATCAGAGCTACTAAAATTCAGCCGGCAAGTCAAATATCCTCCAGTGTTGTAAATTTTTGTGTAAAACATTCGCACTTTACAATATTGTCCTTCTAAACCTCGCGACTTCATTCTACCCTAATCCGCTGCTCAGTAGCAGAAACTACTCATGCTATAGCCCACCCCATTTCATAAATTTCTTCACCTCATCATACAAAACCAAGATAGCAGCTGCACCAGTACTTCGAAACATATTTGAGATTGCCCCGCGATAAAATGAAGCCACCCCCTCAGTGCTATAAATTTTCTTCCAACAATCAAGCGTACTATAGTACATTGGCTGTTCTAGCCCAGACTGCATCATCATCCTCCTCCGAACTGTATCCAAAGGATATGACAACAACCCTGCAGAAGTTGTAACTGCCTGAGCCATAACCCATCGCTTCCACAATGCCAAATCAGAATTAGCTTCCTCAGTCAAAATCTCCTTCATTGTATCAAAGCCACCAAAATATAAACCCCTGTGAAAAACCATCCCTTGGAGAGAGGCAGGAAGCCCTCTGTAAACTCCTCGAATGCCATCCTTCTTGCATATGGTAGTCAAGAAATGGTAAATACCTCTAAATTGGCGAACATCAGTTCTTCCAATGTCAGCTGCAAGGCGGGTGTGTGCAATATCAAGTGGGTAGATTAAGATTAATGTTGTACAGCCAGCTGCAGCCCCAGCGATGAAGTTTGCAGGTATACCAGAAGGAAAACGACCGTCCTGAGCATTGCCACTTCTCAATATGTCTCTATAGAGATCCTGCAGGATTAATTAAGACCATTTAACCATCAAATAAAAAATTCCTTATTTAATTGGAAATATCCCACAAAAAGTTAATTTCCAAATCTAGTCAATTTAGATTTAGAAAGGCTATTTCCCATAATTGGATTTGATTCTAAAAATTTGCTCCTATAACAGTATTGATACCAGGCACGGTCTTAACTTCAGCTACAAGTATAACCTTGAAGGTCATTTTTACTAACTTCAGCTAAAACTATAATCTCGAAGGTCATTTTTACTATCTTAAGAATCCAACCTTAGAAACTCTCAGCTAGGGTAGATGCCCTCATGTCACAAATTGCAATCTAATGGATAACATGTTGGTCTATTTCTTTGATCTTACATCTGTGACTCTAAAGAGAAAAATAAGAACATCACCAACACCTAAAAGTTTAATTTGAACTAGAAGGAAAAATTATCAAGATCAAAAGGCGACCAACAGATAATTATATAGCAATTAATTCAACCACTGATTCCTAGGACATTCAAGTTAGTAAACCATATGAGAAGTCGCAGCCTCACATGAAAGCACAATGGCAGCAACAGCATCTCCAACCTATAGTATATGACACTTGATGTCAGAAACTTGAGGTTACTTGACCACTGGTTGGGTTCCAGTGCATTAAAAATTCAATTTAGTCCACATAACAGGCTAAGCTTTCACATCACAGATTATATCACTGCTCTTACAATGAATTTTTTGGAGCTCTATGTACCATCTATTGAAAGGTGTGACTACCTTCCTTTCACTTCCTTTTCCTGTCTGCAATATTTCTATTGCATCTCTTACTTCAGGTTTACAGTATTTCAATCGTGAAAATTCGAACCTTACCAAACATAGCTACCACTCATGATATAAAACATAAAGCCAAGTCAATTCTAGTTCCTTCCATTGTAAGATTGTGATGAGCAATTTTGCTTTAACTATTTCAGAAGTTATCTCCTTCATCTGGAACTATTGCCAAATTCAAGTTATTTGTTAGTTGCCAAATCCTGCAAGCTATAATTTGAGTGACTCATTAATCCCTTGAATGAACCATGTGCAATCAGAGAGAGAAGCCTTTCTTGTCACCATAGGTCCAGGAATATTAATAGTACCTAACTTAAAATAGCTATCTGAAGTTCATCTCTTGAAATAATAATTAGTATTAACCAATAACTTTTGGATTTAGATGCATCCAGCACCTATTGTGGCCATTAAGTTCATCTCTTGAAATAATAATTAGTACTAACCAATAACTTTTGGATTTAGATGCATCCAGCACCTATTGTGGCCATTAATCTAATCGACATTTCTATCCTACATCTTCATTGGAAAGTATCGGTTATCATGAATCGGCATTTTGAATTGCATAAAAAATTAATCTCAAAATAAACAATTGAGATATTATTGGAGGCAATAACACAGCAGGTTGTCAGACTTAAAACAATCCACAATTGGAAGTCAAATCTAGATGGTTCCTTGAATAAAGTAACTATGAAAAACAATAATAAACAGGGTGTTTTAACATCACTACAGGATTCAAAATAAGGCAGTGGTGGAAAAAGCAGAAACAGGTCAGTCATTTTTAAGGAAAAATAGTAACAGTTAATAATATATAATATGGCTGCTTAACTTGAAAGATCAAATTTGTAATATTATATGGGCTTACTGCATGTTAACATGGTATGGGCATATATTTAATACCTAAGCCATTTGTAAGGAGATAATTTTCCGTAAACATACCAAATCAATAGCTCCCAAAATCTTTCAATCCAAATATATGAATATCCAACTTAAATTAGTTTTAAATAATTTCAAGAACAATCAAAAGCTTTGATTCACGAGAATAAAATGTCAAACGGTATCACTTTCAGCACCTTTCCACAAACTTCCTTGTCTTGTAAGTCTGAACCAATCTCAAAATTTATCTTCCCATAACGCTGCTATTCAATCACCAAAGCCTTCAAGACTCCTCCCATTGTCACCAAAAACAAAGTCCAAAATAATAACCAAAGGTTCTGTTCCTTTGGATTATAGTGCAGTCACTTTATTTACTGCTTCAGGAAATGTCTACCTTACTGACCTTTTCCCCTGCTACTACTTAGATACATACAAGGGACTCCTTCACTAAAAATCGACCACCAATTATTGACAAAATAGAAATACAACAAAATAGGAAAACGAAATTCCTACATATATTAGCACAACTCAATAGTGGTCATGGTTGATATCAGAGAAAAGCTAACACCTAATGAGACAGACACCAGTTTGCAAATCCGTTCAATTCAACATGTAAGACCACTCAAACATCCCAAAAGAAAAACCATACTCACCAATATGAAATTTTGCATGAATTCTAATGGAAAATACAAAGTCTGTAATATATTGTCACATTTCTCTTATATCAATTGAAATGAAAATAATGGACGTCTCCCTTCTCTTGATTTATAAAAGCAAAGTGATTAACTTGTTTAATGTGTATTAACTACTAGTTTTTTTTTCATCAAAAGTAGCAAATGAAAAATCCGAAAGCTTAAAAAAAAAAAAAAGGACCCCTTAAACGAATGTAAAACTAGTGAGACACTTTATCAATCATCTTGTATGCAAAACCAAAAAATGCATGTACAACAAGTAACATCCAATTATACGACATATACTGGTACCTTGAGAGAGAAATTGAGAGCGACTGAAGGATAATAACGAAGGACGCTACTACCGTTGCCTCTCCAGAGAGACAAAATGCCTTCTTCTTTGACGGTTCGTACAATGCAATCAACCATGCCCTTGAACTTCTGACGCCCCCTACCCACAATGGCCAGATTGCTCTCTTGGGTCTGAAGCAATAACTTAGCCCTCTCTATTGGGGCAACAATGGTATGCACCATCCCACCCATCACCGCCCCCGCCATGAGATCCCTTTGAAAGTTCGTCAACCATTGGTGTCGCACCGCCGTTGCCGGCGAGTTAGACCCTCTCTTTTCTCCTGGGTCATCGTCATCTCTGCTCATTATCTGCAACTCAGAGAAGAATTACAAATTGGGAAATTTTCTCTACCCCACTCAACTGTATCTTCTTCAAAACTCCATAATTTCTAACTTGCGACGAGGAAAATGCCGGGTTGTACGTAGTTTCTCGTTTCTATGTTCCTGGGAATCAGGCTATAACTGATTATTAACCATAGCCGTAAGGAATCACTGGTAATATAGGAGCAATCATTTTTGATCAGGAATTTCAGAATCCTCTATGTACGCAATTCGAAATATAACCCTTTTTCTTTTGGTCTTCTAAGTCTAGAGATGGAGCAGACGGAACAGAAATAGATGGAAAAAAAAAAAGAGATATCAGTATAGGACAGGCGGTTGTTCTACTTCTAAATATGTAATGATTCAAGGGTTTGTAGCTTAAAGATAACAACAGAGCTGTTCGACATAGTTTTGTTCCTGTACATATGCCCGGGGATATCCTACTGTTCCTATTGGTTTTAATATTGGCATTCAGCTGCAAATAATTTTTTAAAATTATAATTATAATTTAAAAACTAATTTGATAACTCTATTAATCATATTTTTAGACATATTAATTATTTTTAAAATATTTATATATAACAGTAGATTTTTAATTATTTTGTAATAATTGTCTTTAATAGCCATGAATGCCATAAAAATAATGGTCACATAGTTTTTTACATTAAAGAATTGTCTGTTTCTACTTCTATTTTTTGATATTATTTATTGTTTTATTTTCTAATTTTAGCTTCTATTTTCAAACAAAAATTAAAATCTTTTAGTTATCTTTTGAAAGTTAAATAATTAATTTAAAAAAAATTTATAGGTGCGAACAATCTTTGTAAAGAATATTACAATGACAAAACATAAAGCAATAGAGCAACATTAACAATGGACTTAACAAAGAGCTTAAGCATTAATAAGTAAGTAAAGTTCAAATGTTTCTAGTTGGGAAGTACAAAAGCATGTTTTGAAACTACATTCCTCCATTAGTCACCCTTATAGTTAGCATAGGAAATTAGGAGAGAGACCATTTCGACAAGTGGTATGAATGTGGTTTACCAAGATTTGCTCTTTCACTTATTGGAATATTTTATATGTAACTTGATTGCTGGTTTTCTCACTACCTTGGACACTGTTTGTGTTGGAAGATGTGGTGAGACCTTATCTCTCAAACTTGACAAGTCCCTATTCCTTGTGCTTGCTTTACAAGTCTTCCTTATGCTCTAATGGCTCCAAGTAGCTTGAATTTTTCCTTTTTCAATGTTACAAACAGCTACCATATTTATTCACTCTAATTCACACCCCAAATCCCAAGCCTTGTGAATGGTGATTGAAAGAAATAAGAACACGAGGGAGAACTCAATGTTTTTAGGAGAGCCTTAAATGTGGGAGGGAGAAGCTCCTTCATGCATTCTCTCTTTTGCAACTTCTGTAAAGAAATGGAGAAAGGGTTAGACATTCCCATAAGTAACCACTTACTTGTTAGCTTTGTCTTTCTTGTAAGACCAAGCTTACTTGTCCACTTTAGTTTTCTTATGCCAATGTGGACACATTATATTATTTTGATATAGTTTGGAATTCCTTTTAGACTATATGGAATTCATTACAATACCATAATCAATGATGCTAATGGTTTTATCTCCTTTTGCTATACTATTTACTTGTACAAGCTTATCGAATATATCTGTATAGTTTAGGCTTCTAATATAGATGTGGCAAAGCTCTTATGTCATAATCCATATTTTAGCAGAGAGCTCACACTTGAAGAAAATGTGTTGAAGTGTTTTATGCTCTTTCTTAAATGGGCAACAAATTTAGGAAGTGTTGAGGAAGCTTAGTTTATTCACTGTCCCTAGTCTTTTCCTATAAATAGTTACAATAGAAATAAGACTTTTGGAGATAATTTATTGCAACATACTATCCATACTAATCCATTCCTTGAGTTTTAGGAGTTAAGAGCTTTCTGCATTAGGCATTAGAGTATTTCGTTGTGGAATGCTTTAACCAGTCATAGTGGTCATCCATTAAAGGCTACAGTGAGTAATCTGGTATCAGGTTCCGAAACAAAGATGTATAGTGAGCCCAATTATTCCTATCTATGAGTTCTTTAACTTCTGAAGGTTTAGGGAATAAGCTTTTGAGTAAAGGGAATATGTTGGTCTTATAAAGAGGTCCAAACTTGCTCCAATTATCAATCCAAAATGAATCATTTTTTTCCATAAACAATTATAAAACCAAAGCGGTTCCCTTAACCTGAGAAGTTGGTTCATAAACCAGGAATGCGTGCCTTTGCTTAAGCTTTTTCCTTTAAGGAAATAAATGTGAGCCCATTAGACCTGAAGAGTGACCTTATTAGTTAAAATTATCTAGATTTTGCTAGTTAGGAGGGTTACGTTAGCTAATGCCATAGATATAATACCCTGTCCTCTAGACCAAAGGAAGCATCTCAAAATCCTTTTAATGACCTTAGTCAGTATCTTTAAGAGGAAAATATGACAGGACTACTATGTGTGGAGAGAGTTTAATATGGAGTTGATTAGTTGTACCCGATAAGCAAAGGATAAGAATTTATTACACCAATTATTAATCCTCTTTTGATTCTTCTTCAAAAGTAGATTGCAATCCCTAAAGCTTAATCTTTGATGGTAATTAGGATGCCTAGATAAAGGAGAGGAGGAACCTTGATTTGAATGTTTGAGATTCATGATAACTAAGGAGTTATATCTCTTATTCCAGCACCAATAAGCATATATCTTTTAATGTAGTTGATTAAGAGGCCTAATAGGATTTTGAGTGAGTTTAATATAAACATTAGCATATTAAATGGTTTATCATGAATTTTGGAAAATAAAACGAAGTCATTTGCAAATGCAAGGCTGAAGAGCTTAACTTCTTGCATTTTGAGTGAAACTTAAAGTTCTTATCTTTTTTTTGGGAATTAAAAGGAATTGTATTAACTATAGTGAAACTATATACAACATTACTATGAGTTCGACATAAAAGAAGACCAAAAGTAGCTCTTTACAAAGCCAAAATACTATTTGAGCTTTATCCATCCAACTGCTACCCCTTAATTATATTATAAATGCCAATGTGGTTCCATAGTGTCAGATAAGTAGTGATTAACTTCCTTGGAAATGATCAACCAGTGAACCTTATTAGAGATGAAGACGACTAGCTGATAAGGACTAATACATTCCTGTCTATAGATCGATCGGTTCATCCTGCACCATAGATGGTAGATCACTAAATTGAAAACTACTTTGAAAATCAAACTATCCTTCATCTAAGCGCTGGAGACATTTATTTTATTTAATGGATTGAAGTTCTTATCGTATTTAACAGATAACTCAATTAACTTAGAAATTGATCCATGCAGAGAATGAAGAGAGAAGGGGACAGGAGGTTCCCTTTGTCTTAGCCTTCCCCTCACCATTTATTAAAACTCTAAATGAGGTAATACTGATGCAATGGTTTATCTAATTAATGAAGATACTAAGGAACCTAAAAAATTTAAGTAGATGAAGTATGTAGCTCTAATGTATTAAATAAAAAGCTTTATGGAAGTCCACTTTAATGACATAATTCCTATTAGAATATTTTCTTTCATATCCCTTGAGCAACTCTTATATAAAAAAAGCATTATCTCCTTGCAAGAAGAACATTATCTCCTATCAATCTTCCAGGTATAAAGGCTTTTTAGAAACTTTTATAAAAGGTTTCTGTTAAGATACGAATCATAAACTTGTAGTAATTGAGGTATTGAACCCACGAGGAATTAGTTAAAACTAAATGAACCTAACTTTGTCTAAGATTGTGAAAAATGACTCAAATGAAATTGAATGATAAGAAATTAAAACAGTAAAATAAAATTGAGCACTAAACCACTTAACAATTGAGCTCTCATAATAAAACAAGGATGATCAAATATAAATGTATAGGATTTGTTTTATTTTCATTTTACTCCCTTAACCATTTTTGATTTAATTTGGTATTGATCTTAAATTTGCGAAGGGTTGATTACTCTTTCTTAAAACCTAATCATTTATCCCCAATTAATAATCCCTAATTGATTCCAAAATTCTATGTTTGCATTCTCTTAATTAACAATAACAATTTAAGATTTTAACTAGTTTTTAAGCAATTTATCAGATAATCGGCTTCTCACACAATGTCTCTCTTCGTATGATTATTATTTGGCATGAATTATTTGGTTGTTAACTCTCATTAACTGACCTAATCCAATAACTATCGACTCACTCTCTTGATTTATTATTAAAGTATAAGCAAACACAAATATCTCAACAACCAAAACATTGCATTGAGATCAAAACTGATCAAGTCACAAAATAAGCTAAGAACAAATCCTAATATGAAATTAAAACATCATCAACGTGTATAACTGAAGTGAATCACACATTAATACAATACTCAATAATGATATATAGATGCACAAGAAGGGAGGGTTGAATTGTGGTAAACTTTTTCTTTTAAACCCCTTTTCGAAAAATTCTTTCGTTTTAAAACACAACTTGTTCGTTTTAAAAGAACTAATGTAAACACGTTTGTAATAGATTTTCTAAGGCTTATGTAAAAACAATAATATTGAAAATCAAGATTAAAAGAGAGAGAGAGAGTTGAGAGATTTCGACACAGTAGTTTTTATACTGGTTCACCCCAAATCGTAGGCTACGTCCAGTCCTCAGATGTCTTTCTGAGATTTCATTATCTCTCAAAACTTTTACAAGTATTCTTTTTCTCCGAGCCTCTTCAGGTCTCTATACAATCAGTATTCTTTTACTCTTAGCCTCTTCAGGCTATCTGTATCACTTTCAAACTAAAAGTGTTACGAGCTTGTTACAGAAAAATTGCTCTAACAATTCGCACAGTAATCTCTCTAGCTTTTTGAGATCTTTTTCAGTTGTTTTTTTTATGACATGTGTATGTATATGTATATGTATATGTATATGTATCCACAATCTTCGACTCCGACTCATATTTATAGCCTTTGTCTTCAACTGCATCTTGATAACTATTTCTTGATTCTTTAAAGAAACGGTTATTCAGTTTGAGTTCTGTAACTAAATCAGACTGATGCTTCTGTCTTCTTTTTAACGTCTGCTTTTTAGCGTTTGCTTTCTAGCGTTTACTTTTCTACTTGGCTTCCATCTGCTTTTCAAATAGCTTTCGCCTGTTTTTGCTTCGTTTACTTTTCTACTTGGCTTCCGTCTGCTTTTGAAATAGCTTCCGTCTGTTTTTGCTTCGTCTGCTTTTCATTCATTTGCTTTTTGTTTGTCATCAAAATCATCAATCGTAAAGTCATTTTGACTTAACAATCTCCCCCTTTTTGATGATAACAAATAACTTTATTAGAACAATGAAAAGCTTTACAGATTATAGCCAAAATCACAAAGGTAAGAACTTCATAACATAAGAACTTCCAGTCTTCTTAAATCTTTTATTCTTCCTTTCATTTTTCTTTCTTTTCACTTCTCCCTTTCACTTCTCCCCTGTTTTTTGTTTCTGGTTTCTTCTCCCCCTATTTGTTATTAATCAAAAATGATTATAACCGAAAATGCTGCATAAGCTTTTTCAGCATCCTTTTGCACTTTTTGAATTCTTTTTGTAGATGAACTACTTGAGCCTGTAAGTCAGGTGCAGTTGTTGGTTGTTCAGCTTCTTCTTGTTGTTCTTCTTCAAAAGCAACTGTCGTATTGTATGCGTCTGAAGTTGGAACACTAGCTTCAACGATCTGAAGGGAAGGAGGTGAAACAGGTAGGTAAGGATCAGGAAGATCTAAGTCATCAGGAACTGGTAGACGTGGAGCTGGTCGTCCAAGGAAAGGTAGAATCTCCTCTATTGATGATATGTGCCACAGTGGTCGTCTGCATAGAATAGCCTTCACAATGGGCTCAATTAAGCACATCATATCTCCAACCTTTGTTGCATTGAACTAACCTTCTCTAAGTATTCCCCCCACTGGATCATTTATCATTGATCGGCTACCACTTGTTCCTGAGTCTTCTGATATGTGATAAGAAATCGTCATTCTCGTCACTTTCTTCTCTACATACCCTGCTTCATAGCATGCTTCGTCTATGAGACGCACCTCTTCAGCAATTTCATCCACTGTGAAATCATCCATTTCAGGTTCTGGGTATAACTTCATCTTTCCTTTATCATTAGTGCGCTCAAGTGGATGCCTTGGTTGAATATCAGGCACAACCTTTATCTTAGTGTGCTCTGTGATAGGAAAAATGGTGTGAGGCTTATTCGTCATCAGTGTTGGGTATGGTGTCTTCCCTATAACTTTCAATTGCTCATAGAAGCTCTTCTCTTCTTCATTTAGCAGATGCAAAACACTTTCATTCACCAAAATTGGTTTGAAGTGAACCTTCACTACTTTCCTCGGTATTTCCTTGATGATTATTGATGAACTCTTCTTCTTTTTCACAGGTTCGACTTCTTCAAACACTCTGATTTCCAAATCTTCTTTTCTCAGAAGTGGAAGAGGATTAACCTGTTCCTCACTGTGTTCTACTGGCTCCTCTGTCTGAGCAACAGTGGGTGTAGCCTCCTCTTGACTAACTATTACTGTTTGTGAAGAAGTATTCACTAGAGCCAAACTGAGTTCTTCAGATTGATCAGATGGGGCAGCAGTAGGAATAGCTTCCTCAAACATAGGATTATCCTTCACCAGAGTAATGTCCTCAATGTTAGAAGTAGGTTCCACCAAACTAACTTCTTCAGTAATAAGGATATTCTTCTCTTGACTGATCTTCTCTGCAGTGGGAACATGCTTCTTTAGACTGACTATTTCTTCAATTCTGGCTTCATTTAGCCTTGGAGTTTTTTGAGACTTCTGTTTCTCAGACTCCAATTTTCGTTCCTTTCAATCTCTTCAGCTTGTTTGGCTATATCTTCTTGTAGAATTGAGACTAAAGATCTTGTAGCTTTAGGTGCTCGCAACTCAGAGTTTTTCACCTGATTCAATTCTCTGGATTGCTTTTCTTCTTGCTATCGTTCGGTTCAAACTCTAGGTGACCTTCTTATTTGTTTCGGAATATCACTTAGAAGTGTCTCCCCTTTTCTTTTCAAAGCACCGTCTTCTATAACTCTTACTCGACTGTTTTGTTTTTGAGAAATCATTGTTTCTTTTGTAGTTTCTTCAGATGATTTCTTCATTACAATAGTTATGGGCTTTATCTCCTTAGCTTGATACTTAGAACTCTTCATGGGAGATTTCTTCATTGTCCGCTACCCCTTAGTTCTTGCTTTACCCCGAGAATCTGCCTCACCTCTTTCCAGATTCTTCAAGCCCATTCTCCCAATAGTTATTGAGTCAAAGGAACTCTTAACATGATGTACAATCCTGTTTCCTTTATTAAGACAAATTCCAGAGTCTTTGAATATTCTAGTCAACAACATAGCGTATGGGTAACTAGTTGTATCCTTCATCAACTTGACCATATACTGAAAAATCAGAAAAGGTAGGTCAATCGGTTGCCAATTCAGTAAATAGAACATGCACTGTTCATCCAAAGTCGTCACCAAGTTCCTGGAACCAACTTTGGGTAAAACGCAATGGAACAAAATTGCTTGTAAGACCCTAGCCTTTGGCACCAAACTTGAGGTCTTCCTCTCCGATGGGTCATTGTCACCATACAGTTGACGATTGACTTCTTCTTCTTTCACCTTCAGCT
>JAOSBP010000008.1:32119898-32134331 GCA_027563825.1 Erythroxylum mucronatum
CAGGATCAGTTACTCCTTAGTTGGATTTTGTCATCCTTGACAGAAGAAGTTTTTCCTTATATCACAGGTCTTGAAACTGCTAGTGAGGCATGGAACGCGTTAGCTGAAGTGTTTGGTGCAGGATGCAGTGCAAGACAAGTGCAATTGCACATGGCGTTACAAAATCCCTCACCTGAAGAAAAATCTATGGCCCAATTCCTTAGGGAAGCCAAATCCATATCTGATGAGTTGGTTGTAGTAGGAACTCCAATCAGTACTGTGGAGTTCAATGCAAACATTTTCAGACTTCTTCCCGTTGATTATCACCCAATTATAGCTGCTCTTAGTGCCAAAAAGTCACAGGTATCATTCTCTGATCTATCTGGCATATTGATCTCTCATGAAATATTAATGCAGAACTCAAGGAAGTAGGACCTATAGTTGCAAACATGACACGGCAGCAAAGCTTCCAGCCTAAACAGACCACTGGTAGATATTACAAGAACAATAAAAAAGGCACAGGAGGAAACTTTAACAACAAAAATAACAAACGGTGCTTTCCCAATCCATGTCAGATATACAACCTTAATAATCATCAAGCAAACACTTGCAGGAAGCACTTTGATTAGAACTATGTTCCACCTACGACAAATGTGGCTAACATCAATCAAGCTTCATGAAAAAATGATTGGTTGGCTGACAGTGCTGCGAGCCATCATATGACTCTTGATTTGGCTAGTTTGAGCATTTTCGAAGATTACAAAGGCCACTATAATGTGATATTAGGTAATGCTTCAGGTTTATCTATTCGTCGCATTGGACAATCTTCTCTTATCACTAAAACTCGTCCGTTGCTACTGAAAAGAATTCTTCATGTGCCTGCTATCACTAATCAACTGCTATCCATTAATAAAATTGCCAAGGATAACAAGTGCTATTTTGAGTTTCATGATTCTCATTTTGTGGTCAAGGATTAGATAACCAAACAAACAATGCTCACGGGTCCAGCTGACGTAAGTGTTTATAAACTTTCTGGAGTATTCAAGCAACCACATGCATTTGTTGCACAGAAAGTGAGTCTTGCAGATTGGCATGCTAGATTGGAACATGCTCAGTTTGCTAAAATATCATCCATTGTTCAATGTTTTCATTTACCTTGCTCAATAAAAGAGGTCCCTAAAGAAAAATGTGAATCTTGTTGTTTAGGAAAGCTCAGTAGAATAAACTTACCTCTTACAGGTACTGTGACTCAAAACAAGTTTGATCTTATTCATGGTGACGTATGGGGTCCTGCTCCACAAAATTTTGTTAATGGATACAAGTATTTTTTGATATTGATTGATGATTTTTCACGACTCTCTTGGCTATATCCTTTAAAATTGAAAAGTGATGTCTTCCAAGTAGTTGCTCAATTCAAAGCATGGTTGAATTACAATTTAATTCTAAAATTAAAGCCTTTCAATCTAATTGGGGTGGTGAATTAAGAAATGTCTCCAGTTTTCTTAAAGATTGTGGAATTATTCACAAATTAGCTTGTGCTCACACACATGAGCAAAACGGCACTGCAGAAAGAAAAATCAGACATGTTGTGGACACTGGTTTAGCTTTATTAGCTCATTCGAAGGTTCTTTTACATTTATGGTCATATGCCTTTGCAAATGCTATTCATGTTATCAATCGGCTTCCTACTACTGTGCTGGGAAATATCTCACCTTTTGAAAAATTATTTGATGATGTGCCAGACTATACTACATTGAGAATTTTTGGTAGCACGATTTATCCTTTACTAAAGCCATATCACTCGCACAAATTTTCCTTTAGGTCTACACCTTGTGTATTTCTTGGCAAATCTCCTGATCACTTGGGTTACATTTACTTTGATCCTAGACACAACAAAACATATATCTGCAGGTATGTTCAATTTGATGAAAGCAAGTTTTTGTATCACGAGGCTGCCACCCAACAACCATCCACATTCGAGCCTGCTGCAGTCATGGACACTTGGCTAACTATCTCTCCACAATCGCCACTTCAGCCTTTGAAGCCAGCTGTCCAACTTATCGAGTTGCCATCTCTGGCTACGTCCAGCTATCCTTCGGATGTTCCACCTACCACGTCCAGTCTTGCTTTGTCACCTTCAACAGGAATGCCATCAGAATCCATGCCAACCATGCTGCCCCTGACATGCCAGTTGCACTATCACAGCAACGTGAGCCCCTGCGAACTCATCCCATGGTCCTCCGCCCTCACCCTAAAAAGAAAATATTAAATTCATCAGTTTTGGCCAGCACCGATTTTATCACAAACTTTCTTGAGCCTACGTCCTTTACATAAGCTGTGAAATACCAAGGCTGGCGGCAGGCTATGAGTACTGAAATTTCTGCTCTTTTAAAGCATAGAACTTGGGAATTAGTTCCCAAACCAGCAGCTGCAAATGTGGTGGGCAACAAATGGGTATATTGTATCAAACGTAATGCTGATGGAACAGTGGAGAGATTGAAAGCTAGGCTTGTTGCAAAAGGCTTCACTCAACAAGAAGGCCTCGACTATTCAGCAACCTTTTCACCCGTAATCAAGCCAACTACCATTAGTTTAATTCTTTCTCTTGTTGTTTCCAATGGATGGTCTCTTCGACAATTAGATATTTCGAATGCTTTTCTGAATGGTAATCTTAAGGAAACAGTTTACATGTCACAACCACAAGGCTTTGTTGATCCTAGTTGTCCTGATCATGTTTGCAGGCTTAGAAAATCTCTATATGGTCTCAAGCAAGCTCCGCGCGCATGATACACTCGTTTGTCTCAATTTCTGGTGCAACAAGGCTTTAACACATCCAATACTGATACCTCCCTGTTCATTTTACATCAAGGCCGTCACGTCCTTTATCTTCTTCTCTATGTGGATGATATCATCTTGACAGGAAGCAGCAATGACTTGCTCAAATCTTTCACTCATGTGTTTGTCCACAGAATTTGAGCTGCGTGATCTAGGACCTCTAACATATTTCTTGGGCATTGAAATCAAGCAGCATGGTAATGGCATTTTGTTATCTCAACAGAAATATCTTCAGGACTTGCTCAAAGTCACACATATGGATAGTGCCGAGCTAGTTAAAACTCCATTTCCCACCTCTTTTCAACTTGGTGCTACTGATGGTGAGCCCTTATCTGATCCTTATATTTACAGAAGAACCATTGGTGCATTGCAATATGCTTGTCTTACGTGACCAGATTTATCTTTTGCAGTCAATCAACTTAGCCAATTTATGTTCTGTCCAACTGATGCTCATTGGCCACATTGCAAGCAAGTGTTGAGGTATGTCAAAGATACCATTGCCCAAGGACTTTTAATTATTCCTAGTTCCACCTCCACGCTCCAACTGTTCACTGATGCCGATTGGGCTGGAGATCAAATCGATTGGAGATCAACAGGCGATTTTGCTGCCTTTTAAAGCAAAAATCTGGTGGCTTGGTCACCCAAGAAACAACCCACGGTTGCTATATCATCTACGGAGGCTGAGTGTCGGGCTGTAGCTAATGCGGCTGCTGAGTATCTATCGCTAAAGTCTCTTCTAACTAAATTGGGACAATTCTTACACTCTCCTACAACTATCTGGTGTGACAATATAGGTGCTGCCTATCTGGCCTATAATCCTGCCTTCAAGGCTTGTACCAAGCACATCGAATGTGACTATCATTTTGCGTGGAGCAATGTAACACTGGTCACTTGCGTGTCTATCATGTCTCCACTCATGACCAACTTGCAGACATTTTCACCAAGTCTCTTTCAAGCACTCGTTTCACTGACCTTAAAGGCAAGCTACGAGTTCTAACTGATACCTCTAGCTTGAGGGGGGGTATTAGCAGCAGTCCACACCAACAAACGTAGAACCTCCAGCAATCCACACCAGCAGACGCAGAACCTCCAGACCAATGCAAGCAGTCGATATGCCCATGATCATAGCCTCCAGATGTGCAGATCACACCTTTCAAGCTAGCACAATTTTAGGGATTCCATCAAAGTCAAACATATGCTAAAACTCAGGAATGTAAAAAGGAAAGACATGATTTCAGGACAAGATTTAAGCTAACATATTAATGTACAGTTGTATATATATACATTCTCTGTAATCAAATAAAGGACAGCTTTTTGATCCTCCAACCAATCTTCAAACTTTTACACTATTAATCAATAATGAATTAGTTACTTTTAACTGTCAAGAATTAATTGATCAACTATTAAAAATTGTTATATTACTTTTACATGCGAGATCTTAATGTAACTATACTATATGCATGCACAACAGAGAATGAGGAAAACTAGTGAAAAGAAAAGGACCTATATATTTAATTAAGTACAAGCTAATTAACAATATTTGTAACTCTGAAATTAAATAGAAAAAATCAGTTAACATTTATAACTTCTTATGAATTTATGTATCAAAAGTTCAATATAGAAAAGGAGAAAAGAGAAGTCAAATCTTAAAAATTGATAAATTAAGGAATAATTAAAAATATAGTTATATATATATACGTAAGCATAACCATCTGATATCGCATCTCATTATTAAATAATATCATCTAATCTCAAGTCAATTTTGCAGAAGATTGATAGTACTTGCTGTCAATTTTTAAGTTTGAAAATTTACTTCATTTGCTGTTCTAGCCTATTGTTAAAAGAAAAGGAGGATTTGTTAAGTCACGGATCGAAGTTGCTTTCAAAGTAGAAGCAAAATGAATAAAGGGGACGATGAGCTGGAAGCAGAATGGAGGAAAAGAATTGGTATAATAATGAATGATAAAGCTGAAAGGGACGAATGGAAGTTAATCAGACGAATGAGAAGGAAGACAAAAACCACCGTCAACACATTAACAGACATATCGACAATATATCTCCAGAAACCAAAATTGGGGTCTATTGTATGTAGCGTTTTCCTGTATATATATATGGTGGTGCCCCATAGTCCCTGCGTCCCAAACTATTCTTCAAAGTCCTACATTAATTATCTATCCCTGCTGTGATTATGTTGATTTCTTTCAAGAATTAATTCCTTTTTTGCAACTCTTTTTAAGATTTGAATTGTCAAATGGAAGTAGCACTTGACACATATATATATCATCATGAAGTAATGGATTATAATATTTCTTTTTGGTATCTACAGATTGATGAAGCTGCATGGTTGGTAATTATGATGTGTATGCTCCAAAACCGACTGTAGTTATAACGTTAATGCTAAATGCCCAATTCTATGAAGTCAAGTCATCCCCACAAGCACAAGCAGAACCCCCCTCTCTCTGGAAATTGCAATTCATGATAGGTTGGGCAGCAAAGCATTGGGGACACCTTTTCAAGTAAAATAAAATCCATCCATGACCTGACAAGTTTAGTGTTTTTAAACTACAGATTGTTTCTTATACAATACTACACATCAGAGAATTGGCAGGAACAAATTCATGAGAGTACCTGAAAGAAGAAATATATGTAGATTAATTACTTCCCATGAGCATGTCTGCTAGAATTCAATCACTGAACCAATCATGTTCAGTGCAGTGGGAGGAAAGTGGTTTTGCTTTTTGAACTCTTTTACCCATCCTCGTTAAAAGTCTGTAATCAAACTTCCTATCATTTCTTTCTTTCTTCTTCTTTTTTTAATACCATTTCGGGTGTTGATTATTAGTTTTCTCCTCTCATTTTCACTAAATCTATCTGCTACTTTTCGAGGGAAGGGAAAGTTGGTGAGGCTAAACATAAAGGTTTAAACTTTCTAACTTTATAATACGGGTAAATTCTTATTATAATTATGCTAGCAATTATGGAGATAATTATGTTTTGTAGGATTGGAAAGAGAACAAAGAAAAAGACAAGAAAATGCACGTCAGAACAAGCCTGTTGGCTCGGGTTTTGGTTTTTGATGATGGCTAAAGGACTTGAAAGGAATCATCTCTCCTTCACATCTGTTTACTATCTCTCTTCCTTTTTTCTCTTCTCATGTCTATACCTATTCATATAATAATTGACATGGTGTTAGATCAAGTTTAGTTGTTATATATTCATGTATTTTGCTAGCTTTTGTTGAATCTTTTCCCGGGTGTGATCGACTTTCTAAGCAGCGGTGTTCAAGGTTACAGGAGGGTGGTTGATTTTAAGGTTTGGCGCTATTCCACCCATAGTTGGATTTACTTTTCTTGTTCTTCTTTTGATTGTTCTTCATTCTTATGAATACTTCTCAATTCTCAAGGTTATGAAGTCCGATGGAAAGCAAGTTGTGTTGTGGAGCTGACTTAGCCAAGGAAATACTTACCTACTTTCAGGAGAACCTAAACTTTAGCTTCCTTCATCTCTTTCCACCTTTACTAACCTTACTAAATCAGGGTTTACTCACTGATCCCAGAGCAATTTGTACCCTAGTGGTACAGTTATAACAAGTTAATGAGCTGGGCCTCATGAATTCATTTTGTAGTTTGTGTCATCGTCAATGAACAAAGCCCTGAAATTTAATGTGGAGAAAGAGAATGAAAGAGTTGATAATGGAAGATAGTATGTCCAATTTGACTTCTGCATCTGGAGAACTAAGTGCTTCTTCAGCCAGTGACAGGTTCGAAACTGCCACCATTTACCAACAACCATCCTTTGCTTCATCAAATCAAGCCCCACCAGTACAAAAGAAGAAGAGAAGTCTTCCCGGAAACCCAGGTGCAAAAGCAAAGCCATGTTCAGTGGACTTTTTTAGTAGTTTCATGTATATTTATAACCTTAATTATATTGTTATTGGGACTTCAATCAGATCCAGATGCAGACGTTATAGCTTTGTCTCCTAAATCTCTACTGGCGACAAATAGATTCATCTGTGAGATCTGTAACAAAGGGTTCCAAAGAGATCAAAACCTTCAACTTCATAGAAGAGGGCATAACCTGCCATGGAAGTTGAAGCAAAGAACAAACAAAGAGGTGAGGAGGAAAGTATACGTGTGCCCAGAAGTTACGTGTGCCCATCACGATCCATCAAGAGCTCTCGGAGATCTTACAGGGATCAAAAAGCACTTTTCCAGAAAGCATGGTGAGAAGAAGTGGAAATGTGAGAGGTGCTCAAAGCGTTATGCTGTTCATTCTGACTGGAAAGCTCACTCCAAGATCTGTGGCACCAGAGAGTATAGATGTGATTGCGGAACCGTTTTCTCTAGGTAAGTACGAACAACAACCAAAGATTCCAGTCCCATTCCAGGAACAAAGTAGTTTAGACTTATTGTTATCCTTTTAGTTCCAAGGTTTATTTTAGTAGCTCTAACAATCTACAATGCGCTACTCGTCTGCTCCTTCTGTAAAAACATAATTAATAACCTGTGTTTCACATAATTTTATAAGGTACGTTGCCATAACCTCGTGACGGGTACGTTGCCATAACCTCGTGAAGTTCAGACAGAGAAAGTAACTCTTTTTAAGTTGAAAAATTCTCTTAAAAAAGTGCAAAATCTTTTAATGCTTAAATCTACTGTGGTTTTGTCCCCATGGAAAGAACAAGAAAAGAAAGAAAATACAAACAAAAAGTTGACACATGAGAGAAAGATGTACAGAGGGTGTGGTACTTTAAACACTATTTGCAGCATTTTGATGGGTGTACAGTTTTGTTCGTATGTGTTTGTCTTTATGGTTTCAGGAGGGATAGTTTCATCACTCACAGGGCATTCTGCGATGCCTTAGCAGAAGAGAATGGCAAAGCAATCAAAGCAAACCATCTTCTCTCTTCCCATCAGCAACAATATGGTTCCTCAACTTCTCATATAATTAACTTGCATGCCCTATCTGTTAAAAGCGAACAAGAAAGTCACCATCTTTTTAATCCTGGACCGGATGGTATCCTCCAATGGTTAACTTGTACAAACGTATTGGAAGCTGGTCCTGTTACACCACAAATCAAGCTCTCCTCATCTCAGCTCTTTACTAATAGCCTAGACAAGTCACTTTTACAACCTGAAAAACCTAGCCCGAGCCCGAGCCCTAGTCATCTACATACTTCATACCAGAAACCTCTCCCTTCTTCTTCAGCTCACATGTCTGCAACTGCACTGCTGCAGAAAGCCGCACAGATGGGCGTGGTCATGAGCAAGTCTTCTCCATCACCTAAACCCCACCAAGCTCATCACATGACTGAAACTGGGTTCAGTCCCACATTATCTGGTTCTTCGTCCACACTTGCAGGTTGTGGTTTCGGCTTGCCCTCACGTGAAGAGATAGGAAGTAGTGGGCTTGCCCATGGGTTGGCGTCTTTTGACAATAAAGCTACATTGTCCTCTGCTGGTATCATGAATCAGGTAGCTACTGTAGGATCTGGAACAGGCTCTAATTCTCTTGTCCAGGGAATGATGAGCTCTCATGATCTGTCTGCTACTGCAAGTGGGTTTACTGGGTCACTTTTTGAGGTTAATCTCTCAAAGTCAGCAGAGTCTCAGTTTGGCATAGGCGATAATGAACCTAGGACTGTTGTTCCTGCTACTGGCAGTCGACATGGAGGTGGCAGTAATAACTTGACAAGAGACTTCTTGGGTCTTAAAGCATTTCCTCACAAAGATTTTATCAATATTATTCACATAAATTCTCCGTTAGGTAGTGGCCAGCAAATGGATCATGATGAAGCATCATGGCAAGGCTAGACATTACATTAATGATAAGAGTATCATCAACGTCTTCTGCAATTGTAATTAGGAAGAAATGTCTCAAAATCTTCCATTGGGAAATAATTCTGCTGCATTCTTAAGCTGCATGTGAACTTATATGCTCATGAATTCTTTCCTCTGGCTTTGACCTTTTTTTTTTTTTTTTTTCAGTTTTGGCCTTTAGATTTTATCATGTGTCATTTGGAATCTGTTAACCTCTGCAATAAAATAATCAGAAACTCCAATCAATGCTAAAATTTGTTGTTGAGGTACCAAAAATAGATACAAATTGAGAGTAGCTTTATATTGTTTGGAGGATGAGGAAACATCAGGCAAGCTCCAAACAGTTAATTAGAACCATGAAGGGGACCAGATCTTATTTTAAAGACACATGGTGGGGCTTCGGAAGATAAACCATGATTTTGAATTAAAACCTGATAGACGGACAACTGGGTCATGACTGATGTTAGGAGTCTTTGGCATGATTGTTAAGAGTGCAAAGCGGCCTGTGATTCAATTGACGCAATTTAGTTGTTACGTTTATCTAGATTCTATGAATTTTGTTTTTTTTGTATTTTTTTTGGCTAAAAGGGAAAGGACAAAGACAAACTAAGTAACAAAACGTGGGCGACAGAGGCCCGATAAATCTTCCAAGAGGATCAAGTGGCACCCAATGGGTGTGGTAGCAAAATAGGTAACTCTCAGGGCTAACTGCACCGCGTATATGGCTAGCCAATCCACACATCTGTTGCTCTCTCGATAGACAAGGCGATGAACAACAGTCTAGTTCCTGATTAGCAGCATATGAATACTCCGGATGAGGGGATTAAGGGTCCGCTTTAGAGTCTAACTCTAGCTCGATATAGCGAAGACCCTGGTTCCACGCTATATTGAGTCCGGTATACACCCCCCATAGCTCTGCCGTCAACGCTGAGCACCAACCTAGCTTCTGGGCGAAATCGTCGAGCCATCAGCCAGCACTGTCTCGAAGGATCCCGCCAGCTTTGGCCAATTGTGATGATTGCCTACTGGAACCATTTGTATTAAGCTTGAACCACCCGGGAGGGGGCAGTCGCCACCTAATGAGTTGTTCCTGCCGCATGCTATATCCTGTAGAAATGGCGCGTCGGGGATTACCTGTGGAAGTCTGGAGCTGACCTGCATAAGACAAAATAACATCATGACGTGAGGAAGGCCATGTAAAACCACTGCCAAACAGGGTCCGGTTCCGCCCATTGCCAGAGAAACCAACAGGAAATGCCAAACAAGGTGGCCCAAGCGTGCTCGTGGAGGTGACGGCTAGGTTGGAGGTTGCAAAGCAGCTAGTCCCGAGTCGGCAAGGCGAAGAAATCACTCTGATTCGTGGGCGGAGGGAAGAGGCTCCAAACTTGACAGGCTCGTCGGCAATCCCTGACTACGTGTATAGAATCTTCCTCCAATCTGTAAAGAGAGCAGGAGGCGTCGGAAGTACAATGTATCCTGACCCTATGTAGGTTGGTGGGGAGCCGTTCGTGGGCTAATAGCTAGAGGAAGGAAAGAATGCATTGCGGGCCCGGCCACGTCCAGATAGTCTTCCAGATCGCATGGCCCGAAGCGTCGTCATGGCCCATGCTCATAGTGTACGCGGAAGCAACCAAAAAATGCCCTGTTACGGTGCCGCCCCAAATTATTTGATCAGGGCCTAGATCTGGGTTGGGAGGGAACGTACCGGTTATCATCTGAGAAATGTGAGGCGGGAGGTAGGATTGAAAGTCGTGCTCCAGCCAGGTCCCGGAGGAGTCGATATAGTGACAAATTCGAAGATGTAAAAGGGAATCAGGAAGTGGGAGAAGAGTTTGGGATCGAAGGGGACCGATTCCCGCCAGCCAAGGGTCTAACCAAAAACAAATACGTTTACCATCACCAATCATCCATTGAAGGCCCTACAAAACTTGGGGCCACGTTGCCTGTATGCTTTGCCAGATCATTGAGCTGCCGGTGGTGCCAAGGGAAGATGGGAGAGTAGTGACATTAGTGTGATACTTGGCGGCGAGGACTTGCACCCATAAGGAGGTAGGCTGCGTAAGCATCGTCCATCCCAGTTTGGTGAGAAAAGCATCGTTAGTTTGTCTAATTCACCGGAGACCGAGGCCTCCCAACTCTTTAGGTTGACAGATGGCCTCCCAGTTGACAAGGTGAATCTTCTTTGACCCATTGGAGGACCCCCAGACAAATTGTCGCATTATCCGTTCCAACTCGTCACATAGGCTGTGGGGAAGGCGAACGGTTTGCATTGTATAACTAGGCAGCGTTGCGATGACCGATTGGGCTAAAGTAATGCGGCCTGCGAAAGACAACAGGTGGGCAGACCAACCGGTGAGCCAGTGATGAAACTTATTCAGAATGTGTTGATATGTGCGCCGATTGACACGGTCATGCTGGAGAGGGACGCCAAGGTACCGACCAAGGTCATGGGTCTGCGGGAACCCCAGGCCGCTGCTCAAGCAGTGAGTCATCTGAGAGGAGAGATTGCTGAAAAAGTAACACCGAGACTTAGCTTGATTGATGCGCTGGCCGGAAGCCTGGCAAAAAGCCTGTAAAATGTCCATAATGGAAGCCACCTGAGGGAGGGAGGCTTCGGCAAAAAAGATAAGATCGTCCGTGAAGAATAAATGGGACAGGGGGTCCCTGTCTGCTTAGGCGGATGGGGAGCCAATGCCCGGAGGAAATCGCGCGCGAAATGGCATGTCCCAACCGTTCTATGCACAACACAAAAAGGTACGGGGAGAGAGGGTCTCCCTGACAGATACCACGGGAGATGGGAAACTCCTCGCTCAAGTCGCCTTGCCATTGCACTTGGAAGGAGACACTGGTGACACATTTCATGATAAGACTGATTAGAGTAGGAAGAAGGCCGATGTCAATAAGAGTATCATGGATAAACTCCCATAAGAGCCGATCATAAGCCTTTTCCAAATCTATCTTTAAGGCCATAAACCCTTTGCACCCAGTTTTTTGCTTCATGGAATGGATGACTTCCTGGGTGATAATGATATTATCAGTGATAAGGCGCCCAGGTACAAAGCTACACTGGGTAGGGGCGACCAGGGTATCCAGATAGGGCTAGAGATGATGTACTATGATCTTAGTAATAGCTTTGTAAGGAACGGAGCATAAGGCAATGGGCCGAAATTGCGTGATCGAGGTGGGGGACGGGGTTTAGGAAGGAGAACCATAATGGTGCGATTAAGGGCTATCTCCCAGGTCTCGTGGCGAAAAATTTGGTGCAAGAAGGTAGACACCGAGGGGCCATTAGTATCCCATTGGGACTGATAGAAAAGAGCAGTATACCCGTCAAACCCCGAGGCCATATTGGGGGCCATATTGAAGAAAGCAGTCTTGATCTCATCAGGATGAAGGGGCTAGCTTAGCTCCGCCGAGGCATGTTGTGGAAGGGTGGGAAAGTGGCCACGGACATGTTGTGGAAGGGTGGGAAAGTGGCCACGGATACCCCAGTCGGGGAACTGGTGTGGTTCAGCACGATACAGGTGCTCAAGGTAATGGGCGGCCATCTGCCGGAGTTCCACAGGGTCGGAGATAATGGTGCCATTAAGAGCTTTCAGGGAAGCAACACGACCCTGTCTGTGTTTGGATTTCGTGAGCATATGGAAATAGCTGGGGTTACGATCGCCGTGAAGTAACCATTGACTCCGGGAGCGCTGGTGCCAGTAGAGTTCTTCTTGATACAACACCTGTTCCAAATCATAGCGAAGCTCCTCCTCCAGAGCCCGAAGAGAAGGCGAGTCCGAGTCGTCCAATCGGTGTTGAATGCCTTCCAGGCAGGCGAAAGGCCTAACTTTTAAGTTAAGGTAGATACGTAAAGGGATAACGAATCATAAAGGGATTAACCTTTTGATTTTTTTTGATTCAGTACTTAAACTTTTAAAATTTTTAATTGAATGATCAATATTTTAAGATCTTAGTAATTCAGTTCAAAATATTAGTTTTTGTTGTTGTAGCTAATAAATGAATATTCACATGGTATTTAGTACATATATCTCATCATTAAAAATAACCTTTTAAATTGATTTTTTAAAGTTTTAAAAGGTTTTATCTCTCAATTAAAAATATGTTCTTTAACAAAAAAGTACTTGTGATCCTTACTCTTACAATTGTTTTTCTTTTCTTCCTTCGAACTAATAGGAGACATTGATCTACTTATTGAAGATTAACGATATCTACAATATAATTTGAAAATATTTGTTTATGTATTTTGAAATATTTATTTGTTATAAGTTATTATGTATCTATTATCTAATAAGTAAGCATGTTACTAAGTTGTCCATAAATTATTTTTTAAATATCGATTTATTGTTTTATTAAGAGAAGAGAAGAAGAGTTAAAAAAAAGGAATAAGAAAGAAGATTATCCTTATTGAAGTGTTGAATCATTTTAGCAATACATCTGTTTAGTGTGTATTATATATTGTTATATAAATATTTTACCAAATTGCATACAAATAATTATATATCCAAGTATATAACTGACTTCAAACAAGAAACGCCTTGGTTTCGGGTTGCTAGCTCGACTCCATGTTTCCTCCTCAAATGACAAAATTGTGATCTTCAGGTGTCACATGCGGCTCCTCCCCATAAGGTTCTTCAGGATAGGGTCTCAGTTGATGATCCGTCATATTCAACATCTTTCCTATCCTCTGATTTTCAATCCTGACTGAGTCCATACACTCTGGAAAGATCTCAGATGTCTATTCGCCTTTTTCTTGCTCATTTAATTCTTCTAGTCTACTATGTAAAGGTGAAGAGTTAGTCCCAACAAAACTCATAAACTTAGTACTCACCTTTAAGCTAAATGATATGTCTTTTCCTGGTTCGAGCTCTTCCTCAACTTCTTCTTCACATGAAATTCCTTGAGTATTGCTCTCAAAATTCTCAAGCTCATCATCACTCTGTAAGGTTTCCGCATTAACGTCTATTGGGTATACCTCAGGTTGATAGGGCTGCTCCTCTTTCATTTTCGATTCTAGGTAGTCTATCCTCGCTTTCATTTCATCCATTTGGCTCAACAAGTTCTAGTTTCTAGATGTTATATGCCTCATTTCCTGCTGAAACTGTTGTAACTGCTGTTGTAGGCTCTGTTGAAATTAGAGATTGTTAGCAATCATAACATTCATCAATTCTTTTAGAGATATACCTGAGTTGTGACAAGAAGCTTCTGGTCCATATGGGAATTGTTGTGTGTCATGTAAACTATCATATAAGTAATTATGATGGTTATCCCATCCATAACCAAAGTTAGGTTGATTAATCCAACCTTGGTTATAGGATTGAGAATAAGAGTTATAAAAGAAATTACTTCTATCTATGTTAGTTTTTTTTCACACAAACACCAAACAAAAAGTGAAAAGATCAAGAAATAACTAAAAATATTACGAACAAATATATACAAAATACCAATTAAAACCACAAATAAAAACTAAAACACCGCACTCCTCAGCTGTTGGGAAACCAGGTTGAGATCTTATCCCCACCGCAGCTGAATAATAAAAAACCTTTTCGTGACTTTTGATTTCTCGAAAACCGAGGTCTATTTAATTCTATAAAATGTTTAACACAATCATAATAAAGCAGAAATTTAATTCGTACTTTATTTCAAAGCTTGATCTTTATCTTGTTGCATCCCTCAAATTGTTTCCGAAACCAATCTGTCTCAACCATCATCCCACAATGGTGGTTTGCCCACACCAGTCAAACACCAAAATTACAACTTGACTTCTTCAAAGAAATTGTAACTCTAAGTCTCTAAT
>JAOSBP010000008.1:32137176-32151773 GCA_027563825.1 Erythroxylum mucronatum
TTAATTACCACTTTTGGGCCTGTAATAACTTTAAAATTTCTGTTGCTGACAGTATGATGTGATGTAGTGTAAGCACTATTTGAAATGTTGTGTGTGATTGGATTGTACTGTTTTGGGTGGCATCCACATATCCTCCTAGGGGATATTTGGGTGTTACATAGTGGAGATTGAATCTGAATATAAAGGGTTCCATGAAAGTAGAAAGCATTAAACTACTTAACTTAAGTATTATTTATCCAACTTGTAATATCTCTTTGATGAGTCCTGTATATGTGGTTCAAAAGAAAGAAGAGATGAAAATTATTCTAAATAAGAAGAACAAGTTGATTCTAATAAGGATTGTCACTACTTTGAGGATATACAATAATTATAAGAAAATAAATTATGCAATGTGCAAAGACCACTTCCTTCAACCATTCATTGATCAAATGATGGATGAACTATCAATGCATATGTATTATTATTCCTCATATGGATATTCAAACTACTTAGTATAATCGTACATGAGAATCAGGAAAAGACTACATTCACATGCCTATATGGAACATTTGTATATTTAAGAGTGCCATTTGATTTATGCAATGCATTTATAACAAATTAAAGGTGTATAATAGCTATCTTCAAGGATTAAGAATTTGTAAAGGTATTTATAGATGGCTTTTTTTACTTTTTGGTGATTCTTATAAAGCCACCATAATTTAGAGTAGATGCTCAAAAGGTGCAAGGAAGCCAATTTAGTGTAAAATTAGGAAAAGTATCACTGTATGGTAGAAAAGGGGTAGTATTAAGTCTTAAGATCCCATATCGAGGAGTCAAGGTGGACAAGGTAAAAGTTGAAGTAATTAAGCAACTATCACCACCTACATAGATTAAGGAAATTAGGAGTTTTTTAAAAAGAAATATTAGTATAGATGTTTTATAAAGGACTTCTCTAAGATATTTTATATGTTTTACGTTAACCACATGTGCATAACATAGTTATAGCTAGTACTAATAAGCATGCGTAGATCCTATGAGGATTATGAATAGTAGTGTTAATTGTCTTTCCAATGTCTAATCTAACTAAATGAGTAACTTATTTAAAGAAAACAAACTAACTAAAATAACAAATTAGAGTTAATCATCTAAAGGAATAGATAAGACTTAGATGTAGAATCCTCCTAAAAGTTCACTATGCCTAAATTTATCTTCATTTGATGATTAATCCTAGTTACTTTGATCGATAGGAATGATTCAGTTACAAGCATATTCTCTCTTAAGCAATACAGTCCCTATCTTAAAGTTGAATTGACCAAAATATCTTTATAGTCAAAATAATTTAAGAATGCATTAACTCAATTTGTGAATTCCTATAATAGATTTCAACCTAACTCAAAAAGATCATGTATTTCTCTCTCAAGAAACCCTTACAATCCTTATCATTCATGTTGTGATTTAAACATACAAATAATCTCTCGATCTTAATGTATAAATTTGATTATTGAATCTTCTACTTTCGTTACTTCAGTTCAACATAATATATAAACATGAACAATCCCTAAGAAAACTAGAAACTTTCATTAAACAAAGAAATCAATTCATAACATAACTTTTAGGTTTCATCATATCTAAATATATATCCTAATTTAGTTCATAACAAAATAAAGAAAACCTGTAAAGAACAATAAAAAAATAAGAGATAAGAATGAGCTCATACTTCTTGAATCTTAATCCTTCTTGATTAATCATAATGGAATCTTTCTTTTCTCCAAGATTGCTTCTCCTTGATGTGCTCTCGAGTCTCTTTTACTTTGGGATTGATTTCTAGTCCTTGCATATTTCTCTTTTCCTTGTCTCTTCTCTTTTACTGTCCTTTTATCACGAAATCTAGAAATTTTGTCAAAATGATTCAAACACGACTGTGTGTTACTTTACACACCTCTTAACTACTTTCGTAAAAATTACTACCAACATGAGTCTAACATGACTCCGTATTGATCCTAATTATTCTAACTGAAAATAGGAAGAAATAAAATGAAACGACATAAAACATAAGTTGAATATGGGTCTCTACTAGTCCCATGTTCCAGTAAAAGGTCCTACATTTTCCCTATGGGGGCAACATAAGGACCAATATTGATATGTGTTTAGAACACGGGTTTATATTTGTCCCATGTTCTAAAACACATATCCATATTAGTCCTCATGTTGCCCCCATTTTTAGTAACATGGTTCCATGCTGGTACTATATTTTTATTCCTTCCTCTAAAATCATCTCATAATCATTATAACTCAATCATACATGAATTCATTCATTCTTCATTAGAGAGCTAGAAAAAGGCCTTTAAATAAAATATAAACCAAAATTAAGAACCAAATCCCATATAAATCATTAAAACACAAGCTAAATGCTCTCTAAAACATACTAAGAACATAGTGCAATTAACATTTATCAATATCTTGGCCCTTTACTAACTTACTGCCTAAAGATGTTCCATTTGTTTTTTTTTTACCATTTTACTTTGATGCTTTCATACAGTAGTATTAAATTGGAACCTTCCCTTTGAGCTAATGTGTGATGCAAGTGATTTATTGTTAGAATGGCGCTTAGGTAAAGGAAAGATAAGCATTTTCAGCTAATATATTATGCCAAAAAAACTTTGATTAATGATTAATAAAATTATACAACAATCGAAAAATAGTTTTTAGATGTAATCTTTCACTTGAAAAATTCATATTTTATCTCATCTTATCCGATGGTCATAGTCTATATGAATCATTATACAAAGATGCTAAACAGTGGTTTATTAGATAGATTTTGTTAATACAAGAGTTTGACTTAGAGATTAAGGAAAAGAAAGGAGACAAGAAATTAGTAGCATACCACTTATCCTACATAAAAAAGTACAAATACAAAGGAGCTGATTGAACGAGACATGGTGAAACCTTCCTTGATAAACTATATTTTGTAGAGGTATATGATTCCACCCCTTAGTTTGCTAATTATTCTAACTATTTAATAGGTGAGATTCTCCCTAAATGTACCTTACATAAACAAAATAAGAAATTATAGTTGTAAAAACTTTAAAAGAGCGCTTGTTAGTTGTAAAAACTTTAAAAGAGCGCTTTTGACATAATTCTCTTTTGCAATTTCTATATTCCTCTGTCTCCACTTGTTTGTTAGGGAATATAAAACGTGTATTATAATTTAAAATCATCGAATGACATCTCATTCTCCATCCCCTAAACCTAAAATGGATAAATCTTGGTGAAAGGAGATTGAAAGTGTCGAAGAACGAATATGTTTTTGCTTGGGTAAGGAATAAATAAGGCTTTCGAGTTGTAGGTAGGGAGAGAGAGTTGAGTGGAGAAAAATAGACTATACTCTCAATATGGTAAAAAAATTTATTGGTAATATATCATGATTTGACAAATAATACTTTTATATCTCCTTTTGGGACAGCACTCTGTACTCTTAATATGGTAAAAAATAGAAGTCATATCTATTTCTAAGTAGTGTTTTCAAAATTATCGGATTGAGATCAATCTACCAACCCAATTAGTTGATTATCAAACATAATTATTAGTAGTTTGACATGGTCAAATAGTTAAAACCTTTTAATCAGTCAAAAAATGACTGATAAGTTATTTACCAAACAAAACTCGTATATGGAAGATCACTAACCACCTTAGAAAAGAAAAAATAACATAACACAACACAACACAACACAACAACCTTAGTACACAAAACTCTTTGCTTTGTGAGATTTACATGAGTAACATCAATTATATCCGACCTTTCTTTTATGTTTTATAAAAAAGTTATTTTTATAACTCGAAATTGTAACATTTAATCACAAAAGAATAATCTTACCAGTTATTCTAAACTTGGCCCTCTCGACGCAGCAAATAACTGAGGAAGGATTATGTTGTAGCTACCATCAACCTATAAATGAAGAGGTTAGTAAGAAAGGTTGACGAAGCATATATGCTACTTTAGGATTGAGAGAGACCAAAGGGAGATGGTGTCTATTCGGAGGAAGCATGAGAGAACAAACGACATGCAACAGGCGAACCTATGAGGCAACACCAGACAACCGCGGAGGAGACCGAAGAGATGTCAAATTGACACTATAGCAAATTATAACGACGATAGGGATGGGGCAATTTACAAAATAGAGAACTGAACCAATAAATTGAACAAATTGAATACTAAAGAAAATGCAAAGATAGTTTTATGAGTAATGGTTGAGGCAGATGGAAGAGCAAGTGCTAGACAACAATGATGATGGAGAGATTGTATATTCATTTTCCATTGCATCTGGTCCATACATTTATATGGGACCCACAAAAATATATGAACCAGATACAATAGAATAGCATTGGCACAGTAATTATGGAACAGATGATCTGTTCCTCTTTATATTGAGCTGTTGTTTCTATTATTTTTTTCTTTTCTCTTAATATTTTTTTAAACATATTAATATAATATATTAAACTTATTTGACATTTAAGAATCACGTAGATATAAAAATTTATTAATAAAAATATTCTTATTTGTTAATTAAATTTAAATAATTTGAAGTATTTGTATCTTTATAATTTTTTTAATTAGTAGAATTAATCTGACATCCCTCCCCAATCTTTCATGTCCACCACCCTTTCCTTTCCTTTCCTTTCTTCTTAAGCCTACTTGTCCGTCTCTCACGCGCACATTTCCTACGTTTTGTCGCTAACCAAACACCTCCTCGAAGGCACACCGCACTGAATTCTTCGGAGTGAATAATTTGTATAGATAGAGAAAGATAAGGAAAACAACAAGCGAGAGTTAAAAGACTCTTAACAGGCCATGGCTTGGAGGCGTCTAATAACACAGGTACATACTCTTCTCCCTTCTTGGCCTTCTGATTTCTCAATTCTCCTCCCATCTATTTCGTCACTATGATTCTTTCCCTTCTTTGTCTCCGTTCTGTTTTTATAGTTTGTTTGCCCGATATAAAGATTGGTTATTTGGGGATATATAAAACCCTAAAGTTCAATTTCTTTGGGTTCCATGCTTTTGCTTCTTTTTTGTTTTCTTGTAATAACGTTTTCCAGATTTTTTGTTTCTTAACTTGAAACCACTCGGTATTCAGTTGTGACTTTCTTCTCATTATAGCAAAATACTTGTCTTAGGAGTTTTTTTGAAAGCTCAGTAGTTTCAGTAAGAGGTCAAAACAGTATGCGGGAGAAATTGGGGCTTTGGATAAGGATTTGATTCTTATTCTTTTGCTAAGAAAAGAAATTTAATCATTAGTATGAGGCTAAGACCGTATTGGGTCTGGTTCAAAAGGTTGCTTTTATTTGCAATATTCTGCAACTATCTGCTGCCATTAGTAAAGTTTTCTTTTATTTGTTTGTCAGGAGAGAGGTTCTCTGTGGCTTGATATCTTTTAAAGATGTTATATTGGATTTGGTGTTTGTCTGCTGGACTGTGATTCAAGTCGTATGTTTGGGGCTAAAATATGTGTTTCAGGTGACTAGTGCTCTATGACGATGAAGAACTAAGGCAAAAGTTTGGGTTTTTTCAAATTTTAATAACTTGAAATTAATGCTGCATCACTAGAGGGCAGGTTCCACACTAATTGAAAATTGGAATAGTAATACGATCTTAGGCTAAAAATAAGCCTTAAATAAACTATAGAATATCTAGGCTTGATACCAACTAATAAGGCAAAAATAGATTATATAAAGATTGCAAGCTTCATATTACTAGAAATCATATCTAGACTTCATAAGGAACTAGGAATCACATCCGTTGTTTAGTAATCACTCCAAAAAATTTAAAAGTAGACAAGAAAGCCTCACACTTCTATGGAATTCATAACCAGAATATTCTTTCTTCTTTTCGTTGTTTTCCATATGTAAACATTTACTAGGCAGTCATATGCATAACAACATTTAAAGCACTTATTTCCGTGGCTCTCTCTCCTTTAGCGTATAGATTACCTTGTTATGTGGGAAGGTTAATTGTTGTTGGCTTATAAACTTTAGGAGTTTCTTTTATGCTAGAATCATCTCATTGATATTTTGATTCTTTGATAGATGATGGTCCTAAATACTGCAATAAGCAACCTTCAGCCTCTACTTCTTTGCATGGTTAACTCTCTTCAATTTTTTTTAAAAATCATTCTTGTAAGGAGTAACTGTTTCTTAGTCTTCATTCCTTAACAACTAATATAAAGCACATCAGACTTCACTTTATACTTTGTAACAGTTGTAATTCCTTGTTAAAGTGATATAAGTTGATCTTGGAGGTCATCTTGATATTGGGAAGCCTGGTATTTTTCTTTTTAACTGTTGTTTCATCTTTTCCTGTTCAATAATTGCTGGCTGGCCTGTTTTTCATAGCCTATCCTTAACTATTTTTGAACAAACATTAGTGTGTATGGTTACTTTCATCTTTGCAAATTAGACCTTTCATTCCTTTGACATTTACCAATCAAAATAGTTCTCCATAGTTTCTGTCCAATCTATAAACAGATGTGGATCTATCTTCCCGATGAAATCAGATACTTTGACACATGTTGTTTTGTAAATATCATCAATTGTGATGCAGGAGCAGTTAGTTTAGTTTTCCTAGTAAATATTGGATTTCTTACTATTTAGTATTTCTCAAGTTATTTGGATTCCTAGTTATCATAGGATTAGCATATTACTTTTTAATTAGTATTTCCTTTTCCTATTAGGAGTTGGATTAGGTCCTATACTAGTATAAATAGGCTGCCTATGCTTGAATTTTAGGTATGTCTTTTATCGATCAAACAAATTTTATGCTTTTAGAGGTTTATCTACAAACCCTAAGCCCTATTTTCAAGTTCCAGCTACAATCTACATCAATTATAGCCTATTCTATTCAACTTATCTTTGTTTTTCCTTCCCACTCTACGTCAAATTGTGTTTGTGTTTTAGGCCTAATGTGCATTCGTACATCTCATATAAGTTTTCTTAACAAAGTAGGTTGGTTTCGTCAATCTTCAGCGTGCCTTTGAATTATGGTTGCTACTGGTTACTTTGATATTCTTGCTGCTTATTAGTGTTAGCCCCTTCGACTTACTTCTTTTCATCTTCCCCATCTAATATAGGTTCTTAGTCGACTATGTTCTGTGAGCTACAGAACACATTTGAGTACTAGTCTTAAGGCTGTCCAGTTTTGTCAGGGTTTGTAAAATCAATTCATCATGATCATGATTGTTGAATTTTATACTCCTTTTGCTGCATATCTGTGTGACTCAAACAAAAGTCGTTGTGAAACTGTTGTAAGTTAGAAGGATTCAGATCTTAATGTTAAATTTAGAATAAATAATAAAAGAAAGATGTAGAAACCAATTAGTGTGATACTAATAGTTCTCTTTCTTTCTATGAAGATGTGAATGTGCTTTATCCATCCCACATGGATAACTGAGGAAGAAAATTTGTATTTTAAAATCTTAGTTTCTTCTTGTCTGCATAATTCCTGTGCTCATGACATCAATTCCTAGTCTTTCAGTTCCCCAAGCTAACAATATACTATATCTAAATGTTTGCCAACTCATTTTCATTTGAACATTCATGTCTGCATATGCATGCTGTGCAATCACTATATTTATATTTATATGCTTCAATTAGTGATATTGTATTTTATTTTCTTTTCCTTGCTCCAGGTTTCAAGACATCAGTTGGATTTGCTTCAAAACAATAATTTTCTTGCCAGAACTTACTTTCCAGTTAATTGTTTCACAAATGGTGCAGGTATGTTATCAGTGGCAACTGAACTTCTCGAGTTTGCTTCATTGATATTTTGATTCTTTGATAGATGATGGTCCTAAATACTGAGATAAGCAACTTTCAGCCTCTAGTTCTTCGCATTGTTAACTCACTTCAAATTTTCCTTTAAATCATTCTTGGAAAGGGTAACTGCTTCTTAGTCTTCATTCCTTCACAACTAATATAAAGTACATCAAAATTCTCTGTATGCTTTGTAACAGTCGTATACTTTCCAGTTAATTGTTTCACATATGGTGGATGTATGTTATCAGTGGCTACTGAACTTCTCGTCCCTCCTCTTCCGTTTGTGTTGTTATGTTATGGGACTAATTTCATTTTTTCCACCAGTTGACATTTGTATCATGAATCGCAACTAATTTTTCCTTCCTATCTGTTATATCTTTGAGTAGGATCGAGTTATCGGGCGATTGAGCGGAAAATCAAATTCAACTCTCTTCCCTTTGTTGGGATTCTTTTGTCGACCTATCTTGAATAGAATTTCAGCTCTTCAAAGGGAGGCCGATACCTTAGAATTCGATAGAGAGAACTATGATCTCTTATTTGAATAAATTCTGACTTGCTCTTTATTAATTTCGATTGCCTTTAAATAGTCAAGTCTCCTTACAATAATAGAATTCCTACTCTAAGCATGTTTCTTACTTTCGATAATCCTACCTTATTATTATCCTATCAATAATAGGATTCCTACTCTAAGCATGTTTCCTACTTTCGATAATCCTATCTTATTATTATCCTATCAATGATAGGATTCCTACCGTATTATTATCCTAATAAGGAAATAACCATAAAACAACAACTATCTAATAAATCGATAGAAATCCAAATTAATGTTTTTTTTCTTTCATACGTTTTCCCCAAGAATGCGTCCACAACACTATCCCTTCTGTTGCCGATCGTATAGGACTAACTTTTTTTACCACTCAATTGGCATTTCATCTTAAATTGGGAAACCTAACTTAGTTGAGAATAAGACTGATTATCTTTCTTTGTGTTTTAATCTAGTGATTACGTACGGGATAGATACCGAAGTCTGGAGGTTTCTTTTGCATATCTCTGAACTTAGATTTTTTTTCCTTTTTAATGTTTTGGCAGGGTATAAGCTTTTTAATACTGAAAGGAGGTTTTATTCGAGCTATGTTGGTAACTTAGCTCGCAAAGTGCGTGATGCTGATGAAGCCAGTGAAGTTGCACATTTGAAGGAGCTTTACCATCGAAATGATCCTGAAGCAGTGATAAGAATGTTCGAAAATCAACCATCCCTGCATTCTAATCCTTCAGCACTTGCAGAATATGTTAGGGCGCTAGTGAGGGTTGACAGGCTGGATGAGAGTGAGCTGCTCAAGACATTGCAAAGAGGTTGGCATTGAAATTGCTTGTCCTGTATATATATATTGTTATTTATTTTGATTGAGCCTTGTTCTTGGTTATTTTAAGACTGATTTTGACAAGTCAACATGTTACTGTTAAGAGGGTCTTTACTCACAAGGGCGTGGTTGGGTGGTCATACTCATGCAGTTATAACTGATGATTCATGGATATTATCCAGGAAATAATGAATTATTCACACTCCTAAGGATTAAAGAGTATAAATTGGTTTTGATTTGAATCTCTCTTAATCTTGACCTTCCAAAATAGACAGGTTAGTTTTTCATTGCCTCTTCCTCGTGGGGCATAATTTTTTATTCTTGCTTTTAAGTGAATCAGTTTGAGTTTTCCCTAAAGTTTCTGAATTTGTAGGTATTAGTAATTCAGCAAAGGAAGAAGAGATAGTAGGTGGACTTTCAGCTTTAAGGAATGTGGGAAAATCTACAAAAGATGGAATTCTTGGAACTGCTAGTGCACCTATTCATATGGTGGCTACAGAAGGAGGACACTTTAAAGAACAACTGTGGCGCACAATTCGCACCATTGCGCTTGCTTTTCTTTTGATATCTGGTGTAGGAGCACTGATTGAAGATAGGGGTCTTAGCAAAGGTATATTGTATGACACTTGAGTTGCTTGTACTAGGTGGTGCTAGTGCATACTAGATATTAAACTTCTTGCTTGATTTGTCGTTTTCTATAAGCCAGGACTTGGTTTTCACGAGGAAGTTCAACCTAGCATGGAATCGAACACCAAATTTAGTGATGTTAAGGGTGTTGATGAGGCAAAAGCTGAGCTGGAAGAAATTGTTTATTATCTCCGAGATCCAAAGGTAGATCCTTGTAATCCTTTTTAATATTACTGTTTATCCAACCTGCACACCTATTACTTGCTAGTAGTTTAATTATACCCTTTGTAGTATAACTGCCCACTTTTCCTCATAACAGCGATTTACTCGTCTTGGTGGGAAGCTCCCCAAAGGTGTTTTACTTGTCGGGCCCCCTGGAACTGGAAAGACTATGTTGGCTAGGGCTATTGCTGGAGAAGCTGGCGTTCCTTTTTTCTCATGCAGTGGCAGCGAGTTTGAGGAGATGTTTGTTGGAGTTGGAGCTAGGAGGGTGAGAGATCTATTTTCTGCTGCAAAGAAGAGGTCACCGTGTATCATATTTATAGATGAGATAGATGCCATAGGGGGCCGCCGTAACCCTAAGGATCAGCAGTACATGAAAATGACTTTGAATCAGTTACTTGTTGAATTGGATGGCTTTAAGCAAAATGAAGGGATCATAGTGATTGCAGCAACAAATTTCCCTGAGTCTCTGGACAAGGCACTGGTGAGGCCGGGACGCTTTGATCGTCACATTGTTGTTCCAAATCCAGATGTAGAAGGGCGGAGACAGATTTTGGAATCCCACATGTCAAAGGTATCCATTTTCTATTAAAGGAATGGGAATAAAGGAAGACCAGCTCTTTTGGTGGCCAAATGGGTAGATAGGCCTTATTGGTTTGACAAACTCTAAACCTCTGTTTTAAGGTTATATTTGCTGTAACAAAACTAAAATGTGTTGCTACTGACTTTGGCATTTCAGGTTTTGAAGGCAGAGGATGTTGATTTGATGATTATAGCTAGAGGGACACCTGGCTTCTCTGGTGCTGATCTTGCAAATCTAGTCAACATTGCTGCTCTCAAGGCGGCCATGGATGGTGCTAAAGCAGTGACAATGACTGACTTGGAGTATGCAAAGGACAAGATCATGATGGGAAGTGAACGTAAGTCGGCTGTAATATCTGATGAGTCAAGAAAGCTGACAGCTTTTCATGAAGGAGGGCATGCCCTGGTGGCCATTCATACAGATGGTGCTCTTCCAGTTCACAAGGCGACAATAGTCCCAAGAGGTATGTCTCTTGGCATGGTTGCCCAATTGCCGGATAAGGATGAGACAAGCATATCGCGCAAGCAAATGCTTGCTAGACTTGATGTTTGCATGGGGGGGCGTGTGGCAGAAGAGCTTATCTTTGGAGAAAGTGAAGTTACCTCAGGGGCATCTTCCGATCTGCAACAAGCTACCAGTCTTGCCAGAGCAATGGTTACCAAGTATGGGATGAGTAAAGAAGTTGGGGTTGTTACCCATAACTATGATGATAATGGAAAAAGCATGAGTACAGAGACTAGGCTTGTTATCGAAAAAGAAGTGAAACATTTCCTTGAAAGGGCTTATAACAATGCAAAAACCATCCTTACAACCCACAGCAGGGAGCTTCATGCACTTGCTAGTGCTTTGCTTGAACATGAAACGCTTTCAGGCAGCCAGATTAAGACTCTGCTTGCCCAGGTCAACTCTCAACTGCCGCAGCAGCAGCAACAGCATCAACAGGTTGTTGCAGCACAGGGCAGTTCAAAGTCCAACCCTGTTCCACCTTCAACTCCCAATCCAGCTGCAGCTGCAGCAGCTGCGGCGGCGGCAGCAGCTAGTGCCGCAGCCAAAGCCAAAGCCAAAGGCGTGGCCCCTGTTGGATCCTAGCATAAAATCTCTCAGTAGGACCTAGGCAAAGTTATCCTTAAATTTTTATGTGCATATAGCCACCCCAGAACCAAGGTTGAGTGTTCGAGACGACAGCTTGACTGCTGAGGCTCTTGCGTATGAATTTCTTGAGATTGTGTCATCTGGGAGATTCAGTTGTAGCCGGTACCTAAAAAGGCATTGGTGAAACATCGAATATTACCCTTTTGTTGTTATATTCCCTTATTTTCTTTGTTCTCGTTCCCTGCGATTCTGAATAATCCGACATGAATGAGAAAAATCACTAAAGCATTCTGAATTTCTTTCCATATTAGCTTTACGACCATGTGAAAGATGGAATTTGATGATAAGGGATGGGATGGACAATTCAAGTACAGTTTGAATAAACATGAAATGAATAAGAAATCGATGGATGGACTAAAAAGAAAGGGTTATTGGGCGATCACTTAACCAGACAATTTAAACTTCGTCTTTACATTATAAAATAAATGTAATCTTAAGGCCGCCTTCAACGCATGCACTACGCAATTTTGATACATTAATCTAAATAAAGATGAAATAAATAAATGAAAATGTTACAGAACATGGGTACCAAAATAGCCAGCAGTATTAACTATTTTTCATTATCCAAAACGTTGTACACAAATCAACAGATTATTTTTCAGTAGGGAAACATTTCAATCTAACTTTAAGACTTTGCACAAATTATGATTTGTAACTTGCACAAATAAAAAAAGCAGTAAAAATAAAATTTCCATCCAAGTTTACATAATCACATTTCATCCAAGTTCACAACTTTGAAGAAAAAAAATGTGGTACTGATACTAACGATACTGCTTAGGCTTTGACAAAACAATAACAAAAGTAAAGAAATTAAAATGCAAAAGTAAGGAAATTAAAATGTAAGTATAAATACATTTGTAATTGATACTAATATCATGCATATTTATTAAGCAAGCTATTTATAACAAATATAAGTAAATAATTTTAAATAATAAGAACTTATAAATCAATTGTTCATGTATGGTTTGAATATGTTATAATATGAATATTGTTATAAGTCAAAGGGGAAAATGCACCGGATCATCTACACCATATGTTAGTTGTTATTTTAGATTCTGTTAGTAGGGAAGACACGTATTTACTGATTCGAGTAGAGGGGAAGATTCAGTTATCAGTTGAGAATATAAGGTAGGGCTACGAGAGTGCGAGATGGTATGGATTAATTCTAATTGTAATCATTGGGCTTATCCTATTAGGGAAGTACCTATTTTATCAATTCCATTCTCATTCTTACTTATAGCACTTTTCCCATTGAATTTGTCATTGGAGTATAACATTGGTATCAGAGCTGAACCACCCCCTTTCTGCTATCTTCATCATGGTGACGACTAAATAATTAGACACTTATATGGATGAGAATGACAAGAAGCTAGACTTGAGGTTTTCAGAGACGAACTTAATATGTGCTTAATTGCTGATACATTTAATCAATGACATTTAGTGATTAATGCTTCAAAATGCTTAAGATGTTCACTTTAGTTAATATTTGATTTTAGATACAATTCGAAAGTAAAGGAGCTAAAGTGAGTAGAAAGCACAATCTTTGAGTCGTCTTCTTGAGATTCACACTCACTTATCTTTATAGAATAAGAAGAAGAAGAAGGATTAGAGCAAAGAGGAGATAAGAAAAATGCAAAAACAGGTAGTGTAATTGGTGCAGTGCATGCTCACGCCCATGACTATCAAGTCATGACCATGAGTATGCAAGTCATAGCCATGGCACAGAGTGTCATAGGCATGACTCAATGTTACACAACCATGACTCAAGTTGTCATGACTATGACTCACTTGCATGAGTGTGACTCAAGTTGTCATGCCCATGACTCAACCATGCACAACCGTGATTTTTGCCACCCGTTTGTCTGAACCCTAACTTTTAGTATAAATAGAATATGTGACGGTAGAAAGGAGTGTGAATCATTTTAGGGGTTTATGGGTCTCAGGAACGATAGAGAGCTTGCTATTTTGGAGACCCATGGAGGCCATGGAGGGCTTAGCTTCCCAATGCTGGTTCGGAGATGATATCGACACTGAAGAACATGGTTAAGCATATCATTCATTGTCTTTGTGGTTCTCTCTCTCTTAGGAATTGATTATGTTATCCTATGTTTATTGTTTGGGTTTTTTGTAAGAATGATCTTAATGCATTCATTGGATTGATTTATTACAAACCCATTGCTAAAATCTTCAATATAATTTGTAATCGTTATGTTGAGATTCGTTAGTAGCTACTAATGGCGCCGAATCATTAGGAATAATTGACCTGAGCTTATGTGGTTGTTATCTTGATTAATTTGTTTTCCTAACTTATAATGTGGCTGTCTAATTAAATATAGAGAGCTTATCCTAAGTTGTTTGACAGTTAGGTTTAGTTAAAGAGCTTGTTTTAATTGAACATGACCTAAAGGAAAACCGAGATTAACATAGCTTATTGTTAATCTATGATTAATAGTTTCTAGGAGAGGTATGAGAATAACATTTTAATGAAGTATGTTTAATTGTGTGTAGGTTGATATGGAACCGATGACCGTGTCCTTAACATATCCATCACCTATCGTTACTTTAATATTAAAACATACACCTTAGCATTCTTTTATTACGAACCACAATCTTGAAGAGTGGTGAACTCATATGTGTTTCATTATAATTCTTGATATGATTGGAATTGATTTTTACAGAGTATCAATCCAGTGTCTGCATATTGGAATTATTAATTGAAACATATATCAGGGAACATTCACTCAAATAAAGAATTTATAGTGATATCATCACTTTTAGATATTTTACGGAGATTGGTGATTAAACTGGCGCCAGTAGTTTGATGGACTAGCTACCCATCAAGTCTTAACACCAAGATGAGATCT
>JAOSBP010000008.1:32154020-32173145 GCA_027563825.1 Erythroxylum mucronatum
TATTATTATTGGTCCTATTATTACCTATTGCTATTATTATGAATATTATTATAAACATTAGTTAGGATAAAATAATTTAACCAAACATCTAAACATTAATAGCATTAATTACATAATAGGTTGAAATCTCTTCGTCAACTAAGATTCTGTCAGACATAATAATTTAAACAACATCTAAGTAGTCATGGCTTTAATTACATTGAAGCCTTAAAATTTAGCGAGGATTCCATTAATAACAACTCCGAAAATGACCCCAAGAGCAAATATGAGAAATGCTTGACTCCATGTCAGTGTTTGGTTCAACGTTGCAGTTGCATGTGGTTGTTCAGATATTGGCAGTGAACATTGAAGCGGGATTGGTGAGGGTCCAGATTGTATGGGTGTTGGAAGAATTTCATTGTTTGGACGACTGGTCCTATTTTGATCCATGACATAAGCAGTTTCTGCTTCAACCAAGGTCCGAAACCCCTTGAAGCTAGAATTTGGAAATCCCTCTGTTACCAATTTAACGTCCTCCCAATTGATGAAAATTCCTACTTGACGTCCAGCGAAGACAACATAAAAGTTGAACCTGCCCATATTATTCTTGTACCTGCAAATGAAACATAGGGTAACCATTCATAAACGTATAAAAAATGGAGACATTAAATAATTTAATACCCAACCATTCGTCACTGATAAACATGTGTACAAATACAGTCCAAAATATATCATCTCATTAGTCGACATCACATGTTTCAAGCATATATAAGTTCAGTTCGACGCATAGTTACCATCATACATGTCAAAATAATAGTTCACATAAACATACAAATGACGGACAGAGATAATAAAGTCAACGATGCATATCTAACAGGCTCCGCACATAAGCCTGCCTTAGCGCTGTACTCGTACCCCAGAAAATATTCCCTGCATGAGGATTCATTAAGAAGATATGGAGAGCCTTGACAACCTCTTCGGTGGAGAAGCCTAATCCCAGAATCTCGTCAGCTAACTGGGAAATTTTGGGGCTCACGCTAATAGCATCTGCAATTATCTGTGCACTCCTAATATTGCAGTCAGCTGCACGGGCAAAGGTGGCAGCAAGACTTTCTAAAACTTTGCTGTCCTTGACCTTCCTTTTCCCTCTACTATATTGGTTCCCGTCTGTGTTGGAAGAGGAGACGACAGAACCAATAACATGAGCAGAAGCAGTTGCTCATTAATATCGTAAGTCTATAATATCAACGTGAGGGAACAATCCATTAATATCGTATGTCTAGATGAGAAATGTTAAAAAGTTGTATTTATCATATCGTGCACATATAAAACCATGCAAGGCCGAATAAGAGTGTAAGAAAGCATAAACTATTCACTCCACATTTGGAAAGTTGATACCTATATCTATCTCTCTTGATTGTTGAAAGAAGAAGCTTTAGTTATCGATATGTGGCCATTTGCCTAATTACTTAGTCAATTACAAAAGACACAAGATAACATTGAATTGAAGTTAAGAGAAGTAAATTAACTACACATTGTTGAAACATTCTTCTTTTCTATTCTTCTTAATATTAATAAGACATTCAATAATAAAAACTCTTTTCTATTCTTCTTTTGGTTTTTGAAGATCAATAATTAGTATCATACCCATATTTTAAAGAATCAAGACAATTATTTAAACACTTGTTACCAATTTTACATAAATACAATATAGATTCAGATGTTCCATTTACTGCACAAATTATCAAGTGGGGGTTGTTAGGTTGGAAGCATATTTTGAGGCTAATGATTAGCAAGAAGCTATTGCGCAAGAATATGAACTTTTTACCGTGCCAACCAATCTAACCTTTGAACAAATGAAAACTCAAAAGGAGAGGACAAAAAGAAAACTGAAAACATGAGCAAGCTTATTTGCAACTCACTCATATATCATATTTACCATAATAATGACACTGAAAATAGTCAAAGAAATATAGGACTTCTTGAAGCAAATTGTATGAAGGAAATGAAAGGGTCAAGTTGAATTTGAAACACAAGTAACAATTTTAACATTGAAATGAAGTTAAGAGAAGTAAATTAACTAAACATTGTTCAAACTTTGAATTCTATCAACATCTAAGCAAGAGAGCAACGTAGAACACCAACTACTGCAATAATACAAATCTGAACACATCACAAGGTCATACAATTTCAGTGTCTTAGAAAAACAAAACCAGCAAACACATTGTTAAATATACGTGGAATTTAACAACTCCAACATTTTCTGACCACACTCTTTTTTTACAACCTCAAAGCAACAGAATATGCATCTTGATTTAAGTACATGTCCTTATTTAATGGCAGGTTTTTAACTTCAGATAACTACCTATCTCCATTGAATGACAATTTGTAAGACATCACACTCCAGCCAGCTTTCAAGCAATTGGGTTAGACACATTTCATCAACACATGACTGACTAGTTGTTAATCTTATAATAATTGAACAATGATATGAATTGAATGTCAGTTTACCTTGAATGTCAGTAAAATAGCAGATTATAGAAGTCAGCAAGTAGGGACAAAAAAAACCATCTGCAATTCGAGGCAAAAAAACATTTTTGCAAGAGGTTTCTACAAACAATAGCTATCCGAAAGTACCTATTGGATGTGTGTCTACTGTATCCGAAAGTAGCTATTCAGAAAATTGATTGATTGGTTTTCCAAAAACAAACCAATTGTGTATAGTTGAAGAGAGGATTACAGATAATAGAATTTCTTAAATCTCAACCCATCAGAAACATATGACCAAAAATCTATAAAGTTTAAACTAAGAAGCCAAACCTAAAAAGTATATTTCATAGATGTTAAAGGCTCATCACTGCAGGCAAAAACAATAGCTATCCAAATAGATGGGATGCTTCCACAAATACAGTTGATGTATCTACAAATCACATATCGAAGAAATAAGAAATGAAACAACAGAGGAAGCAACGAGCAAGACAAGCAGCACATAAAATCAACATTGTCCAGAAAACATAAAATTGAGAATAGTTAAAGAGAGAATTGGAAATAAATAGAAATTATGAAATCACAACTCCTAAGAGAAATACGAAGGCATAGGTCGACACAGGACAAAATCCATACAAATTAACCTATACCTGTACTGGTGTAAGCTGGAGTTAATTTTCTTTTCTGCCTTACCCCTTCATCGACACCCATGAACAACACACAGACATTAACTCAATAAACCCGAAAACTCCAAGCCATTGGAAACCCATTACCCATACATCCAAAAAACAAAATCGATGGGATGAAAAAAGAGTCTTACCGAGAAGAGAGGAGAGATAGTCGGACGCTGGGTTGGTTGAAGGGAGAGTGCGAATCTGAAGAAGACAATCGGGAGGTAAAGTGAAAAATAATGAAAGTTTCCCCAATCTCCTCTTGTCAACAAAAATTACAAATGCTTTACCTTTCACTGCAGCGACGAAGCGGAGAAAAGAAGAGAGTATTGTCTGTAATGAGAGGGACGAAGGAGGCCTCAGACACGGAGAAGGTATCGTCTGTAATGAGAGGGACGAAGGGGGACTCAGACACGGAGAAGGTATCGTCTGTAATGAGAGGGCTATGTTTGTCATTTCCCTTTCTTGTCCTTCGGACAAAATTTTCTATACCTCAGTTTTGAGAGGAACAAAAATTTCTGTCCTCGTCCTCTGAGGACGGAACAAAAATTTCTGTCCTCGGTAAGCAAACACGTCGGAGGACAGAACTTTTGTGTCCTCGTCATCCGTCCTCACCCCCAAGGACGGTAACCAAACACAATTCCAAGGCCGGCCATGTAGTTGGGTCCACTTGGGAACAATGATTGTAACTAATTTTGGTAAATAACATAATTCTCCCTCACCAAATTTCTCTCTAATTTCTGTTAAGCTTTCTTGTTGCTATCAAACATTATGAACTGGTCATTGATCCTTACTGACTTGCTTTTCCAAATATATTGTGAAAACCCTTTGTCTTTGTTGTTGTTTGTTGGGCATATTTAAGGGTTATATAATCTTGCAGTCATTTTGATGCCTGTATTTTCAGGGTGTTGACTGTTCATGGATCCAGGGATAAGATTGTACCAGTTGAAGATGCTTTCCAATTTGCAAAGTTTATAAATAATCATAAACTACACATCATTGAAGGAGCTGATCATCAGTATACCCGTCATCAGGATGAATTATCTTCAGTTGTACTGGACTTCTTAAGGGAAGATTTTAAACCAGATAATAGCTTGGTCAAGTTACCTTTGGCAGGGCATTCAGTTCGTTCGCGATTCTGAGTTTTGATTGACACACGACTCTATCGAATTGGCACACGACTCTATCGAATTGGAGTTGAGCTACTTGGTTGAGTGTCTGGGGTTACAACTTGTGCAGCTCATCTATTTCAGTGACGGACCTCAAAGGTTTACCACATGTGCCATATCGATTCCATGCTTAAGTGTGAATCATCACTTTTTGCCGGAAATGCTTAATTTTACCAAGGAAACTACAACACCCATTTTAGGCAAAGCGAATTCATTAATACTTTTGAATAATGTTGGGTCACTGACAATACAAATCTTCTAGCTGTCTGATATGCTTACTAAGACAGGTCCCGATGGCTTGTTCTTCGTCACCTAATTCTACCATATTAAAATAGATCTTTCATTGAATTTTAGTACTGGTTAAAGTAAAACAGCGGGCAAAAGGTCAAACAATTAGCATGCATTTGAAGTTATTCTATGGTTTCAAGAAATTTCGATTATACCTTCTGAGCTTTTTTCCATGTCCATTCCATTGAAACAAATCGTTATCTTATTTGATACGAACAAAATAGGACAAGTTAAATCGCATCAATTGAACTTTGTACACAGGCATCTCATGAGACAAATTAAATTTCATCATTTGAATTTTATACATTCAAGTTAAAGGCAACTACCTGATGGCGAATTCGTGATACAACATAATGAAATAACAGCAATCGTGAAATGTTCACGGAGGTCATTCTTATACCTTAAGTCTGTAAATTAAGTAAACGCCATCTGTTTCTTTTACACATATGATCCTTGAACTCTTTTAAGAAATAGAGCCATAAAATCTTTAAAAAGACTCCTGGAGATGGAAGTGAAGAATAATTTACATACCACATAAAAGCTCAGTAAGTTCAGCAAACTACCAAAAAAGGAAATAAAAAATAAAAAAGGAGATGTAACACGATCAGATCTTTCATTCTCATGTTTGCAAGTACATAATGTCCACTTTGATTAGGCTGCAACAGTCTTTGGCTTGACACCGATTTTCTTCCAAGAAACATTGGGCATTATTTGCTTTAAGTCAACACGACCCTTGAACTTTATTGCAAAATTGAGCAAGGAGTCAAGAAGGGAATCCGAGAGCAGGTGAGGTTCCAGTCCTAATTCAATGAGCTTAGTGTGCTTGGCGTTGTAATAGTGCTCTTCTGCCTCTACTCTTGGGTTTGGCACCGAAATGGTTTTCACATCAAGGGCAAGCTTCTCCCCCGCTTTAGTTACAAGTGAAGCAAGTTCATTAACAGAAAATTGCTCGGTGAATTGATTGAAGACCCGAAACTCCCCAGGCTGTGCTGGATTTGCAATGGCAAGTTCAACACACCGAACTGTATCTCTTATATCAATGTAGCCCCTTGTCTGTGTCATTTAAAATGGAAGAGTTTGAATGAAGCTCCCACATCTAGGATTATTGTAACTATAGGTTCACAACCATAAATAGCAATCATACGGAACAACATATATTATGGCAAAGAACTTAACACCATGATGAGGGGAAAACAACACAAAACCCTAGGCGTTAAAAAGAAATTGTGACTCATTTAGATGAGCCTTGAGCTTTTCAGAAAAAAGTCATACAATCACAAGCACATGTAACAACTTCCTTCTTTCCTGGGGTCAGACTTTCTCAATAGTAAGGATGTTCTAGTCGTAACAAATATGCACCTTTATCCAACACATCAACGTTTCTGTTTTACACTAAGCTGGTAAGAAAAAACAATTGAATATAAGGTAGTACAGCAAATTAAGAATTAGAAGAATTTACCTGGCCTCCCTTTCCATATACAGTGAGTGGATGGCCAACAGCAGCCTGGACACAAAAACGATTTAAAGCAGTTCCAAATACTCCATCATAATCAAACCTGTTGCAAAGCTCTTCATGCATCTCTGTTTCATCTGTCCTCACTCCATAAACCACTCCTTGGTTCAGATCAGTGGCTCTGATTCCCCACGCCTTGCAAGTGAACGCTATATTATTTGAGTCATGGACCTTACTAAGATGGTAGAAAGAACTTGCTTGTTTGGGATAAGGCAAAGTATCTGTTCTCCCATTGTGAGTTATTGTAATATAGCCTTCCTCAATATCAATATTTGGGGTTCCATATTCTCCCATTGTCCCAAGCTTTACAAGATGGCATTGCTCTCTGAATTCCTTGATAGCAAAGAGAACATTGAGTGTTCCAATTACATTGTTCTGTTGTGTAAATACAGCTCTTGTCCGATCAATCATTGAATAAGGGGCAGACCGTTGTTCCCCGAAATGGACTACAGCGTCAGGTTCAAAGGACTTGAAGGCTTCTGATAAGAATTCAAAGTCACAAATATCACCAATATAGAGCCCAATGGTTTTTCCAGTAAGTGATTTCCAACATCGAAGACGATTGTGAATGGAAGCAATGGGTGTCAAGGAATCTAGACCAAGCTGATGGTCAAACATACGGCGAATGAGACTGTCAACAATCGCAACCTCATATCCTTTCTTGGATAAATGGAGGGCAGTGACCCACCCACAATAGCCATCTCCACCAATGACCATGACCCGCTGTGACTTTGATGGTTCACAAGAGAACTGGTGGGAACCAGAGCTAGTTTGGGATGGGGCTTCTTGGCTTACAAAGGTTGCACAGACAACAGACTTTTTCTGCAGTCTGCTTCCTTGTGCGACTAGCCTTGTAGAAGGAGTACTCGAAGATTGCAAGGTGAAAAGAGCAGGACATGTTGTGAGGCATTGACTGAACGATTGAGTGGACGATTTTTGCCCATAAGGTAACTTTAAAGAGCAAGAGGTTGAAAGTAAATGTGCCATATCGATGATGATGATTTTGATTAATGCGCACAAAGACCTGAAAGATTGTAAGTGGTCAGAAACTGGCGTCTAGAGCCGTCCGTAACTTAGCTTCAACTTTAACACAAGAATTTTATTTCAGATCCTATTAGAAATGTGTCTGAAACCAAGTATGAAACCAAAAGCATATGATATCTTAATCTGCTTCCAAGTAGGCCTTCAAGGATAACAAAGAGGTGGAAATCATATCAGAAGTAGCAGTCCAGTAAACAACAGAGCAGTTGAAATGTGTAAGACGAGGTAAATCCTAATCCCACAAAAACTAAAATGAATACCCTAAAGTTCCATGGGTGCTAACTCAGCAGATACTTTGTCTGTCTGCTGCAATTCACAAGAGGTATAAAGAAGCTATGCATTTCGATTAATAGACATAATCATGTAAAAGCAGTGGCAGGAAGCTAAATTGAGTACCTCTACTCGAAGGGAAACGAGGATAATAAGCTTGATCGGGCGAGAGAGTCGGGGTTTTGGGTGTTCACTTGACACTCTCTTGTTCAGGCAACAGACGGAATCACAAGGGCAAGCAAAATGGCATATTCGATCTTATCTATGTTATTCATCAGCATCTTTGGAATGTACGACAACAGCTTCAAGGTCCATCCAACTAAAAAAATTTGCTAATTGGTCCAGACGAGCTACACGATTCGATTGGAGACATCGGATGGGAATTTCAATATTTTCTCATAAAAGGTATAAATACATCTCTAATGTGTTTTTATTTTTCAAAATATTTATATATTTCAATTTAGTAGTTCAGTTTCAAGATTTTTATTACAGTATAAGTAAACTTTAATTGTTGTCTCGTGAAAATTGAGTAATTCTTACATATTCAAATTTATAAATATCGTAACTAACTTGGTACCAGGTTGAGTTTTGGTATAGTACTTTATTGGTATTGGTTAATTCTAGGTACTGTTTCAGATAATTTTTTAAATATATGAAATAGCCCCTAAGTTTTTTTAAATTACAAAATAATCTATTAGTATATTTTACTGTATACTTTATAATTTTACATCAATCATCTCTCTAAAAATCATAATATTAAAATTTTAAAATAACAAAAATTTATTTAGTTTTATTAACAATAATTTTCACATATAAATTATAATCACAATTAATATAAAAAAAGATCATTTAATTATCGTACAAATATAAGATTAAAAACAATACAAAGTATTTAAAATATAACAATTTCATCATATAATAAATAATAATTACATCAAAATATCTAATAAAAAACAATAAAGATCCTCAACTCTTTAACTATTACAATTTACAACAAGAATTCGTAACGAAGAAATATCCAACTAAAAGTGAGACCTGAAACAAAATATATATTATTTAATTTACTATCAATTAAATATATATTATTTAATATATTAATTATTAATAAGAATTTAAATAATTTAATTTAATATTATATATCTAATTAATTAAAATTATTTATAACTAAAATTATAAATAACTTAATTTAATTTATAAAATTAATTTAAAAATTATTATTAAATATAATTATATTTAAAATACACAAATTTCAAATAAAATTTGATTTAATAATTAAATATATATATATAATAAATTTCAAATAAAATTTGATTTAATAATTAAAAAAATATTATATAAATATTATATAAAAGATTAAAATAAATTTAAATAAAAATTATTTTTAAGTTTTATTTATTGTATAATTATTATTAGTAATAACATTTTTTATTTAAAAATAAAAATTAAAAAGTCATAATAAAAGTTGGATTAAATAACTAATTAAAAAATCTTTGAAAAAAGAAGGGGGAGGGAGAGGGAGAGGGAGTGGAGGGAGGAGTTTTTTTTTAATTTTGAAAATTTTGCTAAACAGTTTCCATATTTTTCAAATTTTACGGTATTGGCAAGTATTTGACCAGTATTTTAAATACCAACCAATAACATGCAAAACCGACTGGTATCTTTAAACATATTTTCGTACCTTTTTTGGTTAGTACAGTACCTTCCGATCGGTACGGTATGAAATTCATAACTTTGCTAATAGTGGCAAAAATAAGTTATGACACTTTTTGTAACAAAGCATTTAAAAGTTAAAGTTGTGGATTAAGTACGACAAATTGTTAGAGGATTACTCAAGTCTTGAGACTATATTGGTACTTAAGTTCAATTATAATGATTTGCTCAGTAATTTTGGTTCTTATCCTTTTCTTTTTATTACTAAAATTTATTAATCAACAATTTAAGTATATTTAAATGACACTAAAAAAGGTATTAACTAATAATTTAGTGTAGATAAATAATTTTTACTCCTACTTATTATATATTTATTTTATAGCGATTTAATACTAGTTGAACTTTTAAACCTTAAACCTTTTCTTTGACTGGTTCGATGTCCAGTCTGATTTTTAAAACATTGCTTGTGAGGATTGTGAGAGGGCACTGCCCTTTCCACATTCCTTTCATATAAAAGCTTAGAAAGTAATTAAACTTTTATAGGAGAGATGTTGCTCTAGATGATAAAGTTAAGGAGATGTTCTATTAAGGTACATTTTGTCGGAGCTCCAATGGTATTAGAAAAATAAGAGAATACATCTTAAAGAATGTCCTATTGTGTAGTGTAGGTTGCATTATCGCTTTTTAGGGCTACTATTCTATTAGTGAGGCTTCTTGTGATAATTGAACTATGGAAGAAAGTTGAAATTTTGTTCCCATCCTTAAGAACAAAGGACTTTAGATCTTTGAACCAAGAGGGAATAATTGGATTTCAAATCTAACAAGTATTCTTATATTGCAAATTTTCTCCTCCTTTTAAAGCTCTAAATATGTATGATTTAGGTAGAGGGCCAATTAAACTCCTAATAGTTTTTCCTTTTCTTTATCAACTAACTATGTGATACTGCCCATTCTCTCCTGGTTAAAACTTTTAAGCCCATCCTTTAGTTTACAAAGCTTCCTTATGTATATATATGTGTGTTGTGGCCATGAATTTCTTTATCAAGTCCTTGAATGATAACCTCATCAAATCCTTCAATGTCTATTAGAAAGTTATTGAATTTGCATGCTGTGTGCTTCTTAAAAGGGACGCTAGAAAAAAGCACTATCACAGGTGAGTGATTAGATATCAAAGGATTAGCAAAAAGAAAAAGAAAAAAACTTACTATGTAGAAATTTTGAATCCAATGATCATTGACCATCACCCTATCAAGATTTTTCTGTGAGTGTTACCTTCCCTTTTGGTTATTACTCGAAGTGTAGAAATTACCACTTATACTAAGATCCACCATTCATATTTTTTTCCACACATTCATTGAAGTCATTAGTGTGATTACAATGACAAGAGTTGCCTTCAGCTTTATAAGGTTGAAGCATAGATTTAAGATCTCCTACAATGATCCAGGGTACCTTATATTGCTGGTAATATGTCTAAGTTTTATCTAAAGGGATAATCTTTGAAATCTAAAGTTGAAAGCGTAGATAAAAAATATGAAATAAGCTTCCTTACTATATTTTTTGCGACTAATATTTGAATGAGTTAGTCTGATATTCATGCATAAGTAATCTAGTTTTTCTCCTTATTATACACTATCACTACTTACCATAATATTGGTAGCAATGGTTGGCTAAAATCTTCCACTATTCATTCAAAAAACTCAGTTACTTGCAATTCTCTTATTTCATCTTAATCTCCAACATCACAAAAGTCAAAAGCTTATTCTTATTTATAAAGTTTCTTGCCGTTAATTGTTAGGAGGCTTAATTGATCCCTTTGTCTTTCCAGGAGATAATGGTCATGATTTTAATAAAGGCGAAGATCTCCTCTTTTTCTTGTTGGATTTTCTTTTTAAAACAGGCTTGAAATCATTAAAAATGACCTTTTATTGTTCACCAAGAGATTTGCAAGCTGCAATTAAGGATTCCTCCTGATTGGTAAATTCTCCTTCATAGATTCAGGTTCATTGAATTGCATTCTCATATCTAGAAGGGATCCCATTTATCTATTCTTATGAAAAATTTGGTCTTCATCTCTATAGAAGGGACTACATGAGTTTTATTGTTAATAGGGGTTTGCGATTCTTTACATTAATGATGACCTCTTATCTTGGTGAATTAACCCTTGTTTCACCATTCAGCTCTTCTCTTTTACTGTCTTGCATCAACTCATAAAAGTTGCCTTTAGAGAAAATCTTACTAGTTTGTCTTTTTATTTTCATCTAAAGGTTTTATTTGGGTGTTATATATATGTAACCTTGACATAATCTTTAACTAATTTAAATTCATCATTTAGTTGATAGAGTGGGATTTCATTTAGTAAGGCACTTGTGTCGTTCATAAATACATATATTCTGGAAAAATTAATTCTCTTAATGACTAATGTGACCTCATCTATGGAAAGTGGGTTTCCTATAAAACTCACATGGTTGTTAACACCCTGTATTATCTAAATTCAAGGTGAACCCCGTAAATGTTCATCTATAGAACATGTAATTTTGCTTCAACTTTTCTAAATGAATGCTTAGTTTCTAAGATTGAAGAAATAGTGATTGGTTGTTTACATGTTAAGGCCCAACCTCTAAGATCCTCTTGGCTTGTATGGAATTCCTAAACTTAAAGATAAAAATATTCTCCTCATTGACTTGAACTTCTTTAAACCCTCTTTTTGTGATAGTTTGCCCATGATTTCATCACTGGGTAGGTTGGTCGTTTGTCCATGAAAATAAACACAAAAGTACCACTCCATTTTGTAGCACCTTCTTTCAGCAAGTTTAAAGGTAAAGAAATTATAGGATTCTCAACTATTTTCACAGAAGGACAACAATAGAGTTTAGTCTTTGACTTTGGTTTTCCTACTACTTGAAGCTAGGTTCTAAAGTTGAGTGGAGTAGTTAAAAGTGAGCTATCCTTTGGTAGGGTAAAGGGGAGGGTCTTTCAAACAGGGTTAACCTTCAAAGTTATGGTTAGGGGGCTAAGAATGAGGTTCTTTGGTAAGAGGTAGGAGTGCTTCCTTTAAGGGTTGTAGTAGGCTCAACATATTCTAGAAAAGAAAAAGAAAAGAAAAGAAAAGAAAAGATGCCAAAAAAGGATAAAGTGAAAAAATATGGGAGAAATAAGTTAAGCAAAAGGAAAATAAAGAGGAGACGAGGGAAAGTCAGAATCTAAGGGGAAAAGACAAATCTAAGGTCTTGAATGAGGAAAGAAGCTGGGGAGGACATAAGCAAAATACTATAAAGGAGACTAGAGATAGGAACAAAGGCAACTATAGAAACTAACAGAGGGAAATCTAGGAAGGCTAAGAGAAGATGAGGTTTTCCTGACTGGAGGAAGAACCTGGAGATAAGAGGAAAGTTAGGAGCAAGGAAAGAGCATAAGTTGTAAGCCATATAAGAGAAAGCAATCACTAACAAGGTTAATAAGAAGTAAGAGCCTCTCTTAAGTCCAAACTCTCCATCCAAAGACAAATATTATCTATCAATTACAACACATCATATGTTTTTAGTTGTTTAAGCATTTTCTGGTAAAGACCATATACTCCTGATTTATATAAGTATGCAACATTTATGGTTTTGGTTTAAGTTAATGTTGTAAATATGGTTGGAATATTTTATGTGTTTCAATATTATGAATATTAGTTTTAGTTTTATTGTTTATACTTATTTTATATGGATGAAAGTAACCCTTTCAATATAGTATAATTTGATGGAAAGTTGCAAATAGCCATATGAAGGACCTAATGTGTCCCAATAAAATTAGGTAACAATTTGGATAAAAGAAAATGAAAGCTCTTTAAAGATGAGAAATGATTTTTATAATCACTTTATACAAACTAAAAAAAGTAATAAAGCATATTGTAAGTATTGATACATGTAATCAAAGAAGAATGGTACTCGGAGGTTAGGCATTTCAGATACCTAATCTACTAAAAGGTATCCATAAAATGACTATCATGACTTACAGTTCTAAATTTGCTTATGAGTATCATTAAACATGATTATTCACTTTTAATTGTGCATCATATTGAATTCAAGATGTTTATTATGTTACTTTAATTGCTTTTTAGATCCTTACCTAAAATACCATAAAGATGGATATCTTTAAATTTTATAATACACAAAAGAATACGATGTTTAAGATTTTATCGGTAGATAATGAGTGAGTAACATTCATGTCATATATGTGGACATGTAAAAAATCAAAAGAAGGATTGCGTAATAGTGACATCACATTATATACTAAGAAATGTTTAGACTTTATGTAATCGATTGTAAGGTAAACATTTGGACTTAAAAAAATTTATTGGCTTTGTTTTGTTTTGTTATAGTTGATATTTGAATTTGCTTTTACATGGTAGGTTCATCTATGTTCTAACATCTCATACAATTGATAAACTAAGGAGTGTGTTGCTTGATTCATTGATGTAGTAAAACATTAACAAAAATTGTCAACAATAACTTTAGATAATTATAAAACAAGTGATATTATAATAGACAAAGTTAAGAGTAAGTTACAAGTTAGGAGCTTGTTGATAGATGGGAGGATGCTTCATATGCGTTGTTGGATGAATATAATGAATTTAATTATGAAGGGTGTGTTAAACATTATCAACAAGGGGATATAAACAATTAAGGATAATATAAGGTATTAGAGTATAACACTTAAATGGGTTAAGAAATTTGAGGAAACAACAAGACAATTTTGCATTCCTCACACTAAGAAGTTATGCTTGGATTATCCAATAAGATATAATTCTACATTCAAATTTCTTGATGTATTTGTTAATTATAATGGATGAGTTTATTAGGTTGTTAATGTAGCGCCCCAAATTAGGGGTTAGAGTATTAACGAAATTAAGTATGAATTATGCTTGTTAATTGCATATTAAATATTTACTTAATTGTGCATAAGTATTTTGGCATGCATTCATGGCATTTTTCGGGTAAATTGGTTTAATAAGATTTCTGAATTGTTCGGACAATATTAATATAATTTTAGTAATTTTTGTATACTTCAAATATTTTTAGAAATTGATGGTGAATTAATTTTGAGGTGACAATTTATTTTTAGAGTCAATATTTTATGACGGAATTTTGGTAAATTTTCGGAAGTTGTCTGGAAATTTTTGGTATTTGTTTGTCATAAGAATTCATAACTGTGTAATTGATGTATTAAATAAATAATAATAAAATATTAATAAATAAGAAACTGTGGACTCTGATGCATGACTCGTGTAAGTTTTTGAAGAGACAGAGAGCTATTATTATGCCACGTCTCTACTACACATGTCCTTCATGCAAACCAATGGAAAATATGTTATTACCTACTTGTTCGGATGTTGTTCTTATTGCTCGAACTACCAAAGACAACTATACTCTCCACGCTTTGGCATTTCTGAATCCAGTAAGTTATACGTTCTGGTTGTTTTCATGGCTATATTACGATGAGATGGATAATCTATTTAATGAAATGATGCTTAAGATGAAGTAGGGCTACGTTATTGCTTAAAAAGATTATATATATATGGAACATGCTCTATCTTTCTAGCTGGATACTATATATATATGCTTACAGTAGCGATGGTATAATCATGCTCTGATCTTGCTATTCATAAAATAGTAATTTTTTTTGATAGAATGAAAGAATAAAATATGGAATCTGCAACAAATAAACACATAACAAACACTCGTTTTCTTATCGCTTTTAATCTCACCGCTTTCTTAGAAACCTGACTAGTAATTGTATCTGGGTGTATCTGGGTATAGACACTTGACTTTCATATATGCACTTTCATTATCTATGAGTTCAGGAGGAAAGATTTGTGACGTTGATGCTTTTGTTCTTGATTTTCTTTTTGGATATTGTTTCTCAATGCATATATGTGTGTTTCTGTACTAAGAAATGCTTTTAACTTTTCGGATTATTACGTCAAAACATACACAAAAAATTCAGAAATTTATGAGAATACACTAGTGTGTAAGTAACCTCTTTTTCTTTCTCTCTCACCATTCGTCACCCACAAACAAACGTAGTTACTAGCAAGAAATCCCGAAAAGAGGAAGAAGGAAATGATTTCCCTGCCATTGTCCTGTCTGTCCAATAAGATTTTGAATACTGAAGTCCCATGATGGAGCAATTATGTATATGCTCTTGTGATAGCGTGTACAAAAAAAAAAAAAAAAAGCAGAAAAGAAACAACTGACTCTCGCCTGCCATTCCAATGTATGATGAGAATCCCATTTGACTAAAGAAATAGAAATGGAGATATCTCTTTCCTTTGGATTTCGTGGGCTCAGATAAGAACGGGACCTACATAGGAAACTTAGTTTCAAAGCTAAACCTCATTATGGTCCCATTTGTGGAAATCTCGGTGCCAAAGATAATATACCCTATGAAACTTGGTTGTAACCTTTGATATGGTTGATGGGCTATCACATGGGGTGGTGAGACTTAAGAGAGTAGTAAGTCCATCAACTTTATCTATCAAGCTTCTCATTATGCATGAATAATATGTAAAGTAAAAGGGAACTACACAAAAAGACAGTAAAAGATAGCTTTCTTTTCCCATTTTGCTTTATTTCTTCATCCTTTTGCATGGCTTCCACTGATAGCAAATATTATTCTCTCTATCTGTTGGTTGTAGCAGGGAAGCTTGGTTGCATGGGAAACCAACGGATTCTGCTCTAAACCGTCCTTCTCTTGAGGTACCTTCAAATATCAAATCTTTGTTCTCCCAAAAGTATCTTGGTTTTGGAAGGAAATGGACAAAATTTTCAACATATGTAGCAAATGTTGGAATGGGTTAGGAAAAGCAGATGAGCTATTTTCTTTCTCCTTTTCGGTCATATTTATTGCCAAAGAAAAAAGAAAGGCAAAGGCCTTTCAAAAGCTAGCTAGTTTAGGTCATTCTCAAATTTTAAGGGTCGCCATTGTAATTAACGTGGTCCTAAGTAGGATTCTGCTTATGTGATGTGGAAAGAACTTTTCTTAGATAAGCAATTAAGAAATTTAGAGAACATAAAAAGAACATTGACCATAGCTCAGGTGCAAAACCATAATTATGTAAATATGGTTCAGTATATTTCATAATGTTCTTAGGAGTTGTGCGTCACATGCAGTAGCTAGGGCATACTTTAGCAGGCTTTCAAAATTGTACCCTAGCAAGGTTTCTTTTTTCAGATAAGTATTCTATTATTCCCTGAGTCAAAGTGTCCTTTGATTCCCACTTTCACACACTTCCCTTGTGCTTCCTCTCCCCTCCTAATCTCATAAATGTAATAATAATAATATATGAATAACCCTACTTTTGTTTGCTTCCAATAATGATTCCTTACTGCTGTTGCTTTCTTTTTGTTTTGTTTCCCTTCTCCTTTTACCACAGAATGAAATGGATCTAAAGTGCTTGAGCTATGAAAGAATATCAGATGTGAGCTCATCAACCCTCTCAGAGTCGAGCCCCAAGAAGCCTAATCTTGAGTTTACCTTGGGAAGGCCACTTTGATCATTACATATATCTATATATATGATAGTGATTATATATTATTATATATTTACATAGAAGTGCCACTGTGCACTGCTCGTAGTTTTGAAATGACTCTATCTTCTGAAGGGTGCTGGTGGCGAGAATCGGGTACTCAGCTTGTCAGCATGAGACAATCAGATCATCAAAAAAAAAAATAAAGGAAAGGAAAAGAAAAGAAAAGCAAAGCAAAGAAAAAAGAGAGAGAGAGAGAGCTAAAGAAAGACAAGGAGACAAGAAAGACAGAAAGCAAGAGAAGAGTGGAAAAAGGCAGGTCCTACCCTATCAAGCCGTGACTGTGAGCATCCAAATCAACAACATAGATGATCTTATATTCCTACGTAAATATGAAAAATCTAATTGATTTTGTATGTTACTTCTGTCATATTCTCCAGAGGGAGGAAGATAGAAAGAGAACATTAGAGAGATCAAAGGGACTGCTTTTAATTTGAACTATCATCTTTAAAGTATGAGGTGATCCTTGGTAATTGTAATGGAGCACTTTTTTACATTCTTATAAAATATTTCCATATTTTTACCAAAGCATGCCTTTTGGGACTCTATACATCCCCAGCCTTTATCACATGCCTTACACTTTTATGAACAAAAGTTAAAATAAAAGACTCTGAGAATATGAGCTAAGAGATCGAGGGGCCATCCAAGCTCCAATTACAAGTTAGATGAACAATGAGATAAGTTATGGACATAATACAAAACAAAGAAAACAAAGAGAATCCCCTTTTGTCAATCAAGATTATGTAAATTCTTGCATCCCTTAATTATATTTATATTCCTGTTAAATGTTAAAATTTTGCATTTTAAAGACTTCCCTTTTTTGTATTCATAGGAAAAGTAAGATTTTAAATTAAATATTAAACTTCTACTTAAATAAACATTTTGGTGCATCAAATGGTAACCTGATTGAAAATAATAATTTTGTACATATTTAGTTTTAAATTATTTATTTGTTATATATTTAAAGAAAAGGATTCTTAAGATTTAAATGAAATATATTAAAAATTTACAAATGCTATATTTTGTAAACTAAAAAAAAAAGTAGATGTTGAAAATTAGTTCAGATCATCTGTCCAATATTACTCTGTTTTATTCTGTCTCATGGAATCTCAGCCATTTATTTTGCGGACCCCATGCGGAACCCACATAAATAAATAGCTGAGATTTATTGGACACACTAAGACACCATAATATTGGACAGAAGATCTGGACTCGTTGAAAATAATGATAAATATGCACTGCTAAGGCATCTAAATTAGTCATGTCATAAAAAAGACAACTGAAAAAGGATTCAACAAATATTAGAAATATAACAGAATTATAAGAAAGCCACAGAAATAGGGATCTTGGTGACAATGACCGTGCCTACACATTTACGGATATATTGTTCAAAAACTGTTCCACCACCTCCCAATAAAAATCGTGTTAGTAACGAGTGCGGATTCAGAATTTTTTTTAAGTGGGGTAAAATTTTATTTTTAATGAGGACAAAATTTTAGTGGAAGCAACTTTTTTTAATGGGGGCAAAATTTAAAATAATAATTTTTTTACATGAAATTTTTTTAAGACAGTGAGAAATTTTTTTTGGGCAGTGAGGATAAGTGCTCCCACTTGCCCCCATTGTAGATCTGCCCCATTGACTACCGTGTGATTGTTATAAAGTATGACATAATCACTGATATGTTTATATTTTATGTTTGTGTTCATTGAGCGTTTATGATGGACAAATCCTTATCGTCCTGTTGTTACTCTGTATGTTCAAGAGAGTTAAGAAAGCGAACCAATAGACAAAGGGATCGAATTGGGGAGTGCCCTCATTTCGAGCTCGATCTGATCTTGTTGCGTTGTAAGTTGTATATAACCTTCAAAAACTATGCTTCCAACATGACAGGCTTTTATGTCATTCTAAGCAATTTAGCTGTTGTAATGATTAACTTTATCATTGCACTTTATATTTAGTATGGATAAAGCACGGAGCTTTACAAAAAGAAGATTGCGCCTTGGTACATGTGAAATTCCCATTTCATGAGATGAGAGGAAGCTTCTCTGAAAGTGAGGGAGAATTTGTTCTAGTAAATTGATAAACAAGTGTGCCCGCATGTGAGAAAGCTTTTTAAGCTTGAAGACTAATTAGTTAAATCCTCCACAAGCTACAGTTTAAGGTTGTCAGGTGAGGTAGTGCTGACTTGTTTAAATTTCTTATTAAGATTCAATCTAACATAGCGTACAATTGTGAAGAGAATCATTGATTGGTTCCATAATTAAGCCATCCGTTAGTCCCTCAAAAATTCAAGAATTGAAGCATAGCTTTATGATTTAAAGAAATTCAATTGTAACCCAAGGGGTGTGGTTGAGTGGCAAGGACTCATCCATCCTTAACCAAAGGTTAGGGGTTTGATCCTTCACTTTAGGTATGGAGCAGCCTTAAATCCTTGGGCCAGCTGTCCCACCCTGTGAGGTGCCTACAAACCAGCGAGGGGATTAGTC
>JAOSBP010000008.1:32173245-32191844 GCA_027563825.1 Erythroxylum mucronatum
GTCTTACCGAGAAGAGAGGAGAGATAGTCGGACGCTGGGTTGGTTGAAGGGAGAGTGCGAATCTGGAGAAGACAATCAGGAGGTAAAGTGAAAAATAATGAAAGTTTCCCCAATCTCCTCTCATCAACAGAAAATACAAATGCTTTACCTTTCACTGCAGCGACGAAGCAGAGAAAAGGAGAGAGTATCGTCTGTAATGAGAGGGACGAAGGAGGGCTCAGACATGGAGAAGGTATTATCTGTATTGAGAGGGCTATGTTTGTCATTTCCCTTTCTTGTCCTTCGGACAAAATTTTCTGTACCTCAGTTTTGAGAGGAACAAAAATTTCTGTCCTCGTCCTCTGAGGACGGAACAAAAATTTCTGTTCTCGGTAAGCAAACACGTCGGAGGACAGAACTTTTGTGTCCTCGTCATCCGTCCTCACCCCCGAGGACGGTAACCAAACACAATGTTGGTGACCACTAGTGGCCATCATTTCAAATAATGAAAATTTTATTTTATTAAAATATTACTTTTTACTATTTATGGTAGGGATGGCCACTAATGGCCACCAAAATTGGCCACAGAGCTTTTTCCTAGTTACAATTAGATGATATACCAATTTTGCTTATATGGTTAAATATAAAAGGCATGATTTTTAAATATCAGAAAAGATAAATGAAATAGAGTAGTTGGCAGTTTCTAACCTGCATTCCTGGTGGATTAATAAGCATGATGCATGCACATTAGTACTTAAACGGTCCATCAAACTTTCTTCGGTCACGCGATACTCAATCTCTCCTGCAGAGAAATACTACAAAGTTATCCAGATTTTAGGTCAATCTAGTCAGAAAGCAATAAAAGGTTAGGTCAAGTTTGCAGCTTCCTGACACAATCAAAATGGCATCTAAAACTTGATGATATTTAACTTTGATATGCAAATTTATTGAAATTTTAGAAGAACAGGATCTAATACTATCACCCTTACCCTTTCTATTTTTAACATCAATATATCCTTCTTGCTTGATTCTTTTTAGGAAGTCCTTGCCAAGCCGACCCTCGATTCCTCTTTTGAGGTTAAACCGGCCAGAAATGTTAACTACATTATGAACATCATTGTAATTTGAAGTATATAAAAGCACCACATTCCCTCCTGCAACAAACATTGTTTTATCAGATAACACTGCAAGACCGACAAATTCTTACTGGTATTAGTTGTATAAGATAGAATGTAGACGAGTTCATGTGTTCTCTTTCAAACATCTCCAGAATTGGAGTCTTGTTTCGTTGGTATGCTTAAAATAAGAAATGTACCTTTACTGTGACCAATTACAGCAATTATGACACGTTTCTTCCCTCGAAAGTATTGGACTACTGATCGTAAATCATCAGCTTCTCTACGGTAGTTTCCATACTGAAATGAGCCTTCACTTTCCCTAGAAGACGGAGCATCGTAGCAATATAAGGATCATGAGAAATGAATCCACATTGCTCCCATTTTCAATGAGCGAAAGGTGATGGTAATTCTGGTTCTAGAACAGTTTCCATTTTAGATCCTATCATAACTCGCACAAGTAACTGATTACACCATATGCAGAACGCATCGCCGATTTCTTTAGACAATTCCAGAAGATGTAATTTAGATTATCACTGTTTTAACCTAAAAGGAAAAATGGATTACCCATTTCCAGCAAAATCAAAGCGAAAGGAACTAATTCCTTCTTTCTCTAAAGCAGCAGCGATATTCACCATGGGAATGCGTTCCTAAACACAGAAACACAAAAAATTGACTGCAAGTCGATTGCAAACCCATGAAAGAAAAGATGGAAAGATTAAGAAAACAGAACTGACCTTCCAAGATTGAAATCCATGGCAGAGGATAACAAGCTCCGCAGAACCAGTATCATGCAGCAGACCGAGCAGTTTCTCACCATGATCGTTCTCTATAATCACCTTCCTTTGTTGGGCAACTACAAGAGAAAGTATTGAAAACTCGGGAAAGGGTAACAACTAACAGAATCAATCAAAGAGAAAAGAAGTGGAGAGGCATCACACACAAGCAAAATGAATAGATGTTATTAAGAGTCACCTGAGTGGTGAAGCGGTAGTTGGGAAGGTGCTGCAGGCCTAGACATGAATGAGAATCCAATCTGCGTAGGGGCAAGAGCTTAGGCTTAAATCGCAAGCGGACGTTGTTTCCTTTGATTTGGAGGTAAAAGTAGAATAAAGATAACTGTTGTCTAAATCATTTTTTAAAATATAAATAAAGACTTATAATCGATATATTTATCTATTATTAATAAACATTTATATTTAGTAATTAATTTATTGATGTAATCTTACAAATTTATTATTTAAATATTTGTCAAAACTATATTGACGGATCCATACTTTTACATAATATAATTAAAACTTAGAAACAATTATGTAAATTTTACTTAGAAACAATTATCCTAATTAATTATTAGAGTAAATTATTGAAAATATAGAACAAGTTGAATAGGGAAGGAAAAGCAGAGAGAGACAACAATGAAGAGAAAAGGCAAACACAAAAACGCATGAAGAGACGCTGCAAGTTGTATTAGTTGTAGGACGAGAGTGTTGCGCAAGGAAGCTAAATGCGGGAAGAAGACGATGAAGAGAAGAAAGAGTGGATTGAAGCCAACTTCAAGTGAAGAGATGAGCAAGTGACAAGTATAATAATTCCATTAGTTCAAATGCGTGTCTCAAAAAAAAAAAAATTAGTTCAAATGCGACGACTAGTGTAACAATAAAAAGAAAATGTTTGTAATCAGGCAAACGATTAACGAATTGAAATTGATTTTCTCTGTCTCTCATTTTATCTTCTTCTTTCTTCTTTACAACTTTTAATTAAAGTTCCCAAATTCTGAAATTAGGGTACAATAATTAAAACCTATCATATTAGCATACGAGGATAGCTTTCTTGCACAAAAATTTCTCGAATTTATGTTGTCTTAGCGATTTTGGTAATAACTGTATAATATTTTAAAATTTTATATTGGATTTACTTTTTGTAAAATTAATAATCTTATTCTTAAAAAAAATAAAATGATAAGAAATACTCTTTTCTTCTTGCAGAAACTTTCATTATAAACTTACCTTATTAGAAAAAATTTATCTAAAAGGATTTTACAAATTATGAAGGTTATATATTAACCCCGTAATTACTGAAAGATTTTTTTGGCAAAGATGACATTGAAATTATTTATATTTAAATTTATCTAGTTGACTAAAGATGTAAGGTGAAGCAACGATTAGTTGAAGAAATTGATTATTTAAGAAAGAGCAACAACACTTGCGGAAAAAAAAAAAGGAACATACTCAGACTTTCAAATTTTTTAGCAGCATATATATTCTTGATAATCATATTATTTTTATTGTGCCTTAGAAAGTGAAATCACTCTATCAAGAGAGAAATTGTTATTTTATTTTTCTGTAAACTTTTAGAATCTTGTTATACACTTCAAGTATAAAAGGTTGGAAAACCTTAAAAAATATGTACTCGTGAGCTTAGAAATGTTCGTCAAGTTTAATACTCGGATTTTTATAGTAAAACACTCAAGTTGGATACTTGGAGATTGGGTCCTTCTTCTCTCTCCCTCCACATATCTTTTATATTTTCGCATTACATTGTGTGTGTTCATTTCAACAAGATGCTTCTTTACTTTGATAATAGATCCCTTATGTTTTCAACTTATAAAAGGTTTCTTTTAGTTTTAACAGGCACCTTTTGTTTTTAAATTGTTTTAATATGATTCATTATTCAGTAGGTCCCTTTCATTTGTGAAGGGTCCTATCCCACAGAAAGCTCCTATAAAAAGCTTTATCATCTTATGGGCTCCTACTGTTTTTATTCATTAACTAGGATTTGTTTTTCTATACGAATTGAAAGTAACTTGCGAATTTTTTTTAAGTCACACACAATTTACCCCCCTCTTGCTTGTGTTGGCTTTATCATTTGGTATTAGAGAGAGTTTTCACATATTTGTTCTTTATAGCACGTGATAGATCATGACAAATACCTTGAGAAGATTTAAAGGACAATTCGTCTCAAAGCCTCCTTACTTCAATGAAAACAAATACTCATACTGGAAAGAGAGAATGACCATATATCTCTAATCTATAGATATCAAAGTATGGCAAGCAATTAAAGTTGGAGCTACAATTCTCACTTTCGATAACATAGAAATATGGATTGATGTTGACAGGAGAAATGCACAATTAAATGATAAGGCAAAACATTATCTTTGTATTGTCTCCAAAAAAAAATGAAAATATATCCTACTACTCTACAACAAAAGAAATGTGGGACAAACTACAAGTTACGTTTGAAGGAACAAATGAGGTAAAGAAACATATAATAAGTCTTTAGTGTATCAATACAAAACTATTAGCATGAAACAGGGAGACACAATAGATGAAATCTTCGACTGCTTCAATAACATCATCACGACCTTAAAGAACTTAGGAAAGATATATCTCAATGACGAGCTAGTAACGAAGATTTTGATGTCACTACTAAAGGAATGGAGACATAAGGTGACATCTCTAGAAACGACAAAGGATCTAGACGCTATTTCACTCGACTAGTTACGAGGAAATCTGATGATCTGTGAAACTGAGCTTAGGCGAGATAAAGAATCTTCATACAGAAAAGCAATGGCATTGAAAGCAACTGACGAATCAAACAGTGATGAAAGTGACACAGAGTTACAAATAGAAGGAGATGACGAGTACACTTTTACGGTTGTTGATGAACATGTGTGTAGGAGTTGTTGATGAATGGTGTATGAAAATGGTTTAATCTTTTAGGGTTAATAATCAAGGATATATTTTGATGTTTTTGTTAATGATTTTGGGTTATAATGAGCTTAGAAATGAAGTAAGAATGATGTTTTAGGGTTAATATAGGTTATATTTGAAAGATGAGAGTTATATGGTTGAAGAATATCCGAAAAAACACGTTTTTGGAGGTTTCTGGGGTTGCACGTCGCGACCTGCAGTTGCACACGTTGCGACGTGCTCCAGCTCCTCGTCTCGGCGAGCGTCCAGTTTTCAACACTGACATGCTTTAGTATTTTGGGCATAACTTTTGCTATAGATGTCCGATTGAGGTGATTTTTGATTCGTTGTAAACTAGAGACATAGGGCTACAGGATGTTGCCTGTAATTTCCTCCTTACTGATTTTCACTTGAGTAAAAGATCTGCACTATTAAGTATTAACCATTTACTTTCCAAAAAAAAAAGAAAAGTATTAACCATTTTATCTTATGATTTCTTTTAGTAACCCTTCATTTTCCCATTTGCCATTGAGATATTTTTTGCTGGTCTGTGCATCTAAAATACATTTATTTTCTTATTCTCTTTCAAAATTTTTTTTATAGTTGCTAATGAAAAAAAAAGAATGCACATAATAGAAATGAAATAACGTGAAACACGTGCTGGATACAAGAGAATGTTTTTCATAAAAGTCTTAGTGCCAATTAATTACATGTTTTTATGTCCATAACACATTTATCCTTGATTATATAGTACCTCTATAAAAATACATATCTGACTAATGGTGATCGACCCTTAATTGCTATCATTTATTAAAATAAGGATAAAAAATATGAAACTCTCTTATAATTTAAATAGTTTTTAAAATTTTAATTTTTTAAATTAAAAAACTTTTTATATTTTTTAAAATTTTAATAATAATACTGAAATATAGATAATATAGATATTACACGTAAGCCAATCATGATAATTTAATTTAGCTCTTAAATATGACTAAATTAATTAACTTTGTTTTAAACTAATAATTTAAAATAACTGTAATAAACGATTAATTTAAATTAAATTTAAAAGTTAAAGTTAACAATATTTCATTAATCCACGTTTGATATTTATTATATGGTCAATTCTATAAATAACAAAAATAATTTTTTTAAATAAAAAATTAAGGAATTTTTCAAAAATTCCTTAAAATATATTCGGGCAACTAAAACCCTTCGTAAGCCCTTCTCGTGCCTCTGCTAGTCACCGCCATCTCTGGTTATTGTGGGTTTTAAGTAAAATTATCATACTGGGAGTTCACTGCAACTATAGCAAGTTCAGGTCAACAATAATCCTTTTCGTTGGTTGTCTTGAGCTATGGAGAAAGATACTTCCTTTCTTTTTGCTGGCATCAATTTCGATAAGAAGAAATTCGCTAGCGATATTTCCCGTTTTAAGGTACTCTTAATATCTTAGTATTTTCTCTCTATATTTTTCTTGGAGTTCTCTCAACTGAAAGCTTCTGGGTTTTTTGTTGATGTTTTCTTTTAATCAGGAGAAAAAAGAAAGTAATCGTACAGTTTCAGTGAATGACACGAACTTGATTGAAAGTGTAATTCCTGAACCAGTGGAAGCAAGAGTCTCCAAAGTGAGGAGGAAGCGAAAAAATATAACTTGCTCGGGTAATTGGTTTGTGGGTTTACACTTATTTTGATTTTGATTCTTTTTTGGTTTTAACTGAATCCTTTGACTTTGTTGATAAACAATATACTCGAACAGATACTGTGGAGGGGTTTAGCGTATTTAAGAGCTCAAATTCACAGGGTGTAGCAACTGATGAAAAGAATGAACAAGATCAAAACGATGAAACGTTGTGTGGGAAAAAGGAATTAAATAAAAAACTGGAGGTTATTATTATTTCTGTCCACTTCTCGATTTTACAGTTTTTGCCTTAACTTTCTGGTTATCCTTTTATTTTCCTTCTGTTCTGATTTCTATTTTTTCTTTTACTTATGAGGTTAGGAAGATGCACTTTTAAGGAAGAAGTATAACATCCATGTGTCGGGTAGTAATGTTCCTACTCCACTTCAAAGTTTTGCAGAATTGAATTCTAGGTAGGTTTCTCTGCTTCCTTGACATGTTGATGCCGTGGTTTGATTTTGAGTTGCCAAATCTCAATTTGTTTGTCCCTTTTCTTCAATAGTAAAATTAGGCTTTTTTTTAACTCAAAACTCTTTTCTAATGTCTGAGGTAAGATCAAAGTTGTTGCAAAAGCTTGCCTTTTTCCTGGTCCCATTCAAGTAATATATATAACCCAAACATTGTTGATGCCGTTGATATTGTGATAGCAGTTACAGTTTCTTTCATTTGTAGAGGTCTTCTGCATTCATCATAAAGGGTTGTAATGCAGTTTTTTTGGGACTATGTACCATATTGGTTATCTTGAGATAGATTGAATGTTTTTCCAATGTCTTGTCCCTTGTTCAATGTCATGAGAGGTGCTTTGGTTACTTCTGTTCATGTTAAGCTGCATGTCAGAATTATAATTATGTTTCTTCCATTAATCTTTCTAAACTTTTCACTGTACTTCCCTAATCCTTGGAACTAAGAACTGTTCTTTTTCACAGATACAGGTGTGAGTTATATTTACTAAACAATTTTACAGAACTTGGATTTCAAGAGCCAACCCCAATCCAAAGGCAGGCGATTCCAGTCCTCTTATCGGTATGGTCTTCATGTTTGTTACATTTTATTGTTTATGCTTCTGCATTTATCCTCTTTTTCCGTTTACCTATTGATGCATAATAAGATTTAACCACACATTTAGCTAGTTCCACATTGTCAAAACTCACAAAGAGGTGAGTTGTTTAGCTAATTCTTTTTAAACTAAGCTCCCGATCATTTATCTTAGGGCCGGGAATGTTTTGCTTGTGCTCCTACTGGATCAGGGAAGACTTTGGCATTTGTTTGCCCCATGATAATGAAACTCAAGGCACGAGACTTATCATTTAGCTATTCATCCAGAATTTTCAATTTTAAGTTTCTCTGACAAACTACCTGAACAAACAGCACCGTTTGAATACTGGGATTAGAGCTGTTATATTATGTCCTACTCGAGAGCTGGCTGCACAGACAACTAGAGAGTGCAAAAGAATGGCGTACAGAAGTAAATTACGTGTGTTGCTAATGACTAAGGATCTCATAAGGAATGCTGATTTATCAAAGTGTCATTGTGATGTACTTGTTTCCACACCATTACGGTTAGAATTGGCTATTCGGAAGAAAAGGATTGACTTAACCAGGTGGGAGCTGTTTCATTATTTGATTTTTAATGCCATACTAATGATAGCATTAAATATTTTGGTCAATTGCACACCTTTGCTAGATGTCTGATCATATTGAAAGGCAGGTTTCATTTGATACTTTATGGCTAGCATGTGAGCAACTTAATCATATGAATAATCTAGTCTTTTAGTGTAAGAATAACATTAAACATTTGGGTTAATTGCACCAAGGCAATTATTGCCTTTCTAGAAGTGTTATGTGGTTTAAATTTACCTTTAAAGTTCTTGAGGTTTGATAATTAGTTAACAACCAATTTTTTAACATTTTGTGAGTAGTTAAACTACTGAAATTTTTTTGAACAAAAATGACTTGAAACTGCTTTTGAATACATTCCTAGTTATAATTTTGTAAAATCTCAGTATAAAATATTGGGAAATAGTTTATTTTAATAACTATAAAGTGATGTAAAAAAGTTTAAATTCTATAGAAGAATTAAAAGAGGAAAAATTAGTTAACTACAAGCCTTAATTTGGTAGGATGGAGGATGGGAGTTGACTTGACCGTAAAGACAACAAAGGCTGAAATTTAGATTATATTAGGATTCCTTATTAAATAGGAAGTAGTAGTAAGATAATTATGTTATTCTAATTATTTAGAACTTAAACTTATAAAATTTTATTATAGTCTAAGAAGTACGGACACGGACACGGACATGGGACACTGGACACGGGACACGACACGGACACGGACACGGACACGGACACGGACACGAACACGGACACGGACACAGGGACACACCAACTTCTAAAATTTGATGGACACGGACACGACAAATATATATATATATTGTAAAATTTACAATTAAGAAAAAAATTCAGAATTCATAATATGATATATATTGATTGATGTGTTTCAAGATTTCCAACATCTTGATAGTTCTTTTCCCTAGTTACGGTGGGCAGCTAATGGGTTGGGGGATCTAGTAAGAGCTGACAATGACAAGCACTCCAATTGGTTTTTTTGCAGACAAGTCATGCATGATTGAATAAAAGTGGGAGATTATTTCACTTTCGCCTAGAAACAACTCTTTTGTATTTGGTCTGATGCTTTGAAATGATACGCATATATATAGGTGCATGACGTTAAAAGAAGATAACAACGAACTTGAAGTTATTCAAGCAGGGCAGCACCACAAAGGAGAAACAAAGATGGAAGGTGAAGAACCAGCGCAGACGTGAACGAGCAGATGGAAGCTACACCCCAAAAGCATTGTATGAAGAGCAGATGGAAGGTGAAAAGTCTTGGTGCATTGGTATTATTTTGGATGAAAATGAAAAGTCCAAATGAAAAGTTCATTGGCGTGTTCGAGCTGTCTTAAGACATTCCGAGCCATGTCTGAGTCAATAATTTTTTTTTGTTAATCCCAACACTTAAGGACATGCGTCCGACACGTGTCCACCGCGTGTCCGTGTCAGACACACGGACACTTCTCCATTCTGCCGTGTCCGTGCTTCTTAGATTATAATACAATTTAAATTTGTTAGGAACTTTTCTTACTAGAATAAGAGTTCTAAGAACTTCTCTATATCCTTTAATAAGAACAATCTATCCTGAATTTTTCCTACAAACTTGAGTTTTCAATTAGAAGATTTGATGCTTTCTTTTAAGAGTAATTTTAGACTCTATCAGTGATTTCTAGTTCCTAAGCTCCATTATTTATGTTACTTCATTCCAAGAATTCTAACCTAAAGTTCTAGGAATCAAAATAAAAATTCTAGCCATATCATAACCCAAATTTCAACCAATTAAACCGTAAAACTCAGCTATACCTAATCTAAAATTTCAGCATTCCAAGCTGAAATGCAAACCTAAAACTTGATATTCGAATAGTCTACTATTATCCATATTTCTTAATTTTGTAAGTTTTTGCTATTGGTTACTACTTCCTCTATTTGTCCTATATCAATTTGGTATCAGAGCTTTGATTCACAATCGCGAATATTTAGTGAACAAGAGCATGATGGAATGCTTTTTAGAATTATGCAAAAATTGGATATCAAAGATTCTCGATCACAAGGTGCTCCAAAAATCAACTTACATGTAGCAACTCCTATAAGGAAGTATGTTCTGGCAAGTTTTGGAGAGACTAGATAGCCTTGACATTTAGTTGTAAAGGTCAAAACTCCAAGAAAAAATTATGCAAACCAACAATCTATAGTTGATTCTAAACATAGAGAAGGTGGTAATAAGCAAGATGAAGGAACTGATATTGACCAACAACACACAGTGTAAGGGAAAATATTTATTGAAAAATCTTATTATGATTTTGATTCTTCAAATCTAACTTCAAATCTAACTGGCACTACTCTAGAGGAAGTGTTTGTTATGAGTGATGAAATTATTGAAACCTCTCCTTCAATTGATCAATTAGAATCTTCAAGCCTACATGTTGATGGTGCTCAAATACTTGATGAAATGGAGAGTTAGGCAATGAAAGATGATACGAAATCCCATACTATAGTTGTGTTATGTGCCTGTTCTTGGGATCGAGTCCAAGGACGATCCTTAGGAAAGTTAATCTCTTTCCCCTTATTTATGTTGGTTCCCTTCTTTTCAAAACCTATTTTTGGTGATGAAAAACTGGCAACACTTGTCAAAGACAAGGTTTGCTGAGATTGGGCTAAATTACTCTACTTCTAATTAGCTAATTTTTATGATAACTTCTTCCTTACTTTATTGCATAACGTAATAGCCTTATATAGGCAAAGAAACATAAAAGTTCCACCTAAACTAGGACTCCTAGAAAGACTCCTATTCAAGCTATTTTAGGACTCTTAGAAAGACTCCTACTCAAGTTGTTTTTATTAACATAACTATAACAGAAACTAGTGCAAAAATAATAGGGAAATAATAGACTTATACTAAAAATAAAATACTCCTCTAATAGACTCCTAATAAAACACTCTGACTCCTCTAATAGACTCCTAATAAAACACTCATCCATATCATCACTCTCCTCTTCGACATCGAGCTTGCCCTCAAGCTCGAAATCAAGTTATGCCAGCGATAGTATGCAAAGATATCTTCTCCTCTTCTTCCTCAAAATTTGCCACCTCAATCCACAATAGTCTCTTACATTTGTACCCCACCAAATAAGACTCGGCGCAATTGTAGCACAACCCCTTCTCTCTTCTTTTAGCCATTTCCGCTCTGGTTAAGCGTCTTCCCATCGGGGGTGGAGTTCTTGCTATACTAGAGGTTGTTGTTTTAGCCCCTGAGTTTATCTTACTTCCTAAAAATGTGGCTGCACTCGCGCTGGTGGTGTTACTACTACTGTCTAGCTGCGAAGATGTCCATAAGGTGGTGTTTCGGTTGCCTCTTGCCCCTTGGGTGTATTGCTTCAGCAGACATTGTAATTTCTTTCACATGCTCTTGCTAAGTTCATTGTAGCCCCAAGATTAACAGGATATTGCATCTCCACCTCGATTCGCAACCCTTCCACCAACCCAACTATGAATATATTTACTTGTAGGTCTCGTGGAAGCCCTATGGTTCGAGCTACCAATGTTTGGAATTGGCGTTGATATTCTTCTACGCTCCCTGTCTGTTTGAGGTTAGCCAATTCTCCTACAGGGTTGTTGCTAAGGTGAGGGTCGAATCTCATATTGCAATGGTTTTTGAAAGAGTACCAATGCATCCCTGGTTCTTCTTGTTCAAGTTGGAAGAACCACAGTTGGGCCTCCCCCATTAAATGAAAGGCAACCAATCTTACCTTCTCCTCCTGCGCTGTTTGTTGGCTTAGGAAAAACTGCTCACACTTGTGAAGCCAAACCAATGGAGCCATTGAGCCATCGTACGTTGGAAATTCCATCTTAGTATATTTAGGCACCATTCTTGCCCCGCTGCCGTCGGTCCTCTCCTCCCATGGTGGTGGTGATGGTGCCTGATACTCGCTCGATTTTGTGCCTTCCAACCTTGCAAGCATGCGAATAATCTCTGCATATTGAGCCTTTAATTCTTGTTGCCCCATTTCTAATGCTCGTATCCTCTGATCCATCTGCAAATCTATCGAAGATTGCTCTGTAGTTGAATGGCCTTTTTCGTCCATGAACCCCTGCTTTGACACCAAATTGTTATGTGCCTGTGTTTGGGATCGAGTTCAAGGACGATTCTTAAGAAAGTTAATCTCTTTCCCCTTATTTACGTTGGTTCCCTTCCTTTCAGAACCTATTTTTGGTGATGAAAAATTGGCAGCACTTGTCAAAGACAAGGTTTGCCAAGATTGGGCTAAATTACTCTACTCCTAATTAGCTAATTTTTATGATAACTTCTTCCTTACGTTATTGCATAACGTAATAGCCTTATATAGGCAAAGAAACATAAACGTTCCACCTAAACTAGGACTCCTAGAAACACTCCTATTCAAGCTATTTTAGGACTCTTAGAAAGACTCCTATTCAAGTTGTTTTTATTAACATAACTATAACAAAAACTAGTGTAGAAATAATAGGGAAATAATAGACTTCTACTAAAAATAAAATACTCCTTTAATAGACTCCTAATAAAACACTCATCCATATCAAGCTGTAACAATTCTAGCCACTCCTCATCTTAAAATGGAGATAGATGTTGTTCGTGATGAACAAATTATAGCTAAAAGAGATGGAGGATATCGACAATTTCTTGTTTAAGTGAGAAATAAGACCAATTTTTGGAAATAGTTTAATTTTAATATATGAATTTCATAAGTTGAATTTAGATTTATGTGATTAGTATTTGTCACATTGTACATCGAGGACGTCTTCAGACAAGTCATAGAGAATTGTTTTAAAAGATCTTAAAGGTCTATTAAGGAAATAAAAGAGAAAAAATTAATTGACTACAAGCCTTAATTTGGTGGGATAGAGGATGTGAGTTTTGTTGATAGCAAAGACAACAAAGGCTGAAATTTAGATTATGTTAGGATTTCTTATTAAATATGAAGTACAGGTAAGATAACTATGTTATTCTAGTTTTAGATATGTTGTCCTAAATGTTTAGAGCTTCAACTTATAGAATTTTATTATTTTAGGATTTAAACTTATTATGAACCTTTTTTTACTAGAATAAGGGTTTTAAGAACTTATCTATATATATATATGTGTGTACTCATCGCTTCAATAAGAACATGCTGTCCTAAGTTTTCAATTAGAAGGTGTGATGTTTTATTCTAGCAGTGATTCTTAGACTTTAGAAGTAATTCTTAGTTCTAGTTCCTGAAACCAAAACCAACCCAAATTTCAGCCATATTAAACCCTAGACGCTATTCTAAAATTTTAGCAATCAAACCTTAAAAACTCGGCTATATTTATTCTGAAATTTAAGCTTTCCAAGCTGAAATCAGGACTTGAAACTTACTATTCTAGTTGTTTAATGTAATTTATATTTTCTAAATTTGTGAACTTTAGCTACTGGTTAATACTTTTTTCTATTTGTCCTACATTAGAATGTTACTAAGTCTGCTATGTTGATACAATTCTCAGCCCTTTTTTTTTTTTGGAAAAAACTGTACAGTAAGTGAGCTTGGTGATATCACCCTTAACATTTTTTTGTTGTTGGTCTTTGGCCCATTATGTTCTGCAAGAGAATTTGTGATTTTCTTGTGATGAATCAAAAACTCATAAATGATTAATAAAATGGTGGTGTTTTTGTATTTGAAATCCTGTGTACATGCTTAGTTCTAAATATTTTGCCAAAAGATGAACTCTGGTCTTGCTGTATAGAACTTGTATTTCTATGTCAGATAGCTTCCTGACATTGATGAGTCTGACTGTTTGCTTCTTACGGATAGGAAAGGGCCAGCTAGGATCCTGATGAAGCTTTGTGTTGTCAAGGATAATCACAGTGAATTGACATTCAGTCATATTTTAATTTTGTTATTGGTTGTCATGCAGAGTTGAATATCTTGTTCTTGATGAATGTGATAAGCTGTTTGAGCTTGGCTTATTGAAGCAGATAGATTATGTCGTGAAAGCATGCTCCAACCCTTCAATAATTCGTTCACTGTTTAGTGCTACTTTACCTGATTATGTTGAGGACCTTGCACGTAGGAGTATGCATGATGCTGTTCGAGTTATTATTGGAAGGAAGTAAGTTTGAATTATTCTTTGTCAAGTAATGTGATGTCATTTCCCTTGACAAGCATCATTTGGAATTCCAACAGGAATACTGCTTCTGAATCAATCAAGCAAAAATTGGTGTTCGCTGGCAGTGAAGAAGGAAAACTTCTTGCACTTCGACAAAGCTTTGTGGAGGTATGTTTTTCTTTTTCTTTTTTTTGGTGACCTCTTGGAGAGAGTTTTATGGGAGAATGCATTGTGAAAGATAATGGCATCTGGCTAGAAAATTTTTCTGTTGATATCATGACATATAGATGCCATAACAATGTTCTCCTTTATACGTCAGAAAATTTCATTCCATTGACCATTTCTTTTACCTCTTTATATGTGGCAATAGAGTCTGAGTCCACCTGTCTTGATATTTGTTCAAAGCAAGGAAAGAGCAAAGGAACTCTTTGCGGAATTGAAATTTGATGATATCAGAGCTGATGTCATCCATTCTGATTTGTCACAAGCACAGGTAAGTTGGATCCTGGTACTGAAATTGTTTTGTTGGGAGACAGGATCAAGGAAGTTTCCATGCTTTCTGGTGCAAGGTCTGAGATCTGGGGTCTATTTTATTTTGCTTGAAATAAGGAGTTCATTGCTATGGTTATTAATGATGTACTTTGTTTGGATATAGAGGGAAGAAGCTGTGAACAATTTCAGATGTGGAAAAACGTGGGTTTTGATTGCCACTGATGTCATTGCCCGTGGTATGGATTTCAAAGGTGTCAATTCTGTTATTAACTATGACTTTCCAGATTCTGCTGCTGCATATATCCACAGGATTGGTATGTATCTCAAAGCTTATGATAGCTAACATTTCAATAGTCTTCAGCAGGTGGTGGTTTATTTTTTTTCTTTCTGATTCGTCCCCTGGCATTTGTTACATGTACTAGCAAGTTGGTCCAACTTAAAAAGGCATCTATTCTTGTAGTTGTCCAGTTTTCAGGTTGTCTTTCGTATCGCACTGAATGTGAGTTACAGTTAGTAATCCAGTTGCTTTTGAAAATGACTGTATGCAGGTCGATCTGGCAGAGCTGGCCGAGTGGGAGAAGCTGTCACCTTGTACACAGAAGATGATGTTCCATTTCTGCGCAACGTAGCCAATGTGATGTCAGCTTCGGGTTGTGATGTTCCATCTTGGATCATGTCTTTGCCTAAACAAAAGTGGAAAAAGCACCGGCCTCATAGAGAATCAATTTCAACCAAACCTAAAGACCAAGAAGAATGATAAGAAAATTGGGATGTCATTCTGTCCAGATGCTAAAAATTTTGGGGACATCCTTGTCTGGTTGGTTTGTAATTCAAAATAGATTACTGTTACTATGTGGACATAAAAGCCCATTAAAGCCATCCATATGCATTTTCTTATGACATAATTAATTAAAAATATTATAAGATAAAGTATATAAAAATATATTAAAAATCACGATAATATTATAATTATAAAATTCATATTATTTTTAGATATTATTCTTAAATTGTTTTATAGTTAGATTTTATATAATATATTAAAACAAATTTATTAATGTACAAGTTTATTGAGACATTAAGAATATCATATGAATTTTTTCTTGCATGTTTATTAAAATTTTCATTATAATTATTGTACCTATCATAGTTAAGAGTGGCTTGATTGACAGTTATTGGATATGTTACGAACTAAATGAAAGTAGTTGTAATTGAATGATTGCTGTAGGACTCAATACCCTTAAATAATTTGAGAATATTTTATTATTTTTATTAGCATTAATTTGACAAATCAATGGCTAAGAAAAAATAACATTTTAAAAACAGTTTTTAAATATTATTAAAATAATTAATTATTGATGCTAAAAAGTTAATATGATTGGTATTGATTATCGTAGATATTAATTTTATATTTTATATCTAATTAAAATATTGTATGATGTAAGAATTGAATGATATAAAAATATCACATACGAAAATTTTTGCTAAAATTGACATTTCTAATATTTAAGTAGTTATAATGATTATTTGTAAATCTTAATATATGAATATAAATTATTTAATTAGAAAATTAAAATATGAATTAAATATATTAGTTTATCTTTCTAAACTATAATTTTAGATTTTAATTTATACCTATTACCTAATAAGTCACACACAATTAACACTTAGAGATAGAAAAAAATTAATCAAATTACACATGATTGTATACTTTAAGAGATTGCATGGTGAAATATAAAATATTTAATAAATAGAAACAAATATTAAATATTGACATACTACTCTTAAATATTTATACGTTCTAGGCATACTACTCTTACACTACTCGTAATGTTCTCATAATATGTTTTTTCTTGGAAATTAACGGGACCTAAGCCTAAGGAAAAAAAAACTACAGATGAGTTACCCGAGGCAGATAAACCCCAACTGAGTCTATTAACAGCAAAGGAGAAAGTCCCTCAATAATCTTATGAAACCAGTGAACTCCTAAAGGTAAGCTATAACTATAATTAGCTAACCAATCCATACAACGATTACCCTCTCGATATACATGATGCACCCGCACCTTCCAATTCCAGGAGATCAATTCTTTGATAACTGGAACCGTAGAATTGACTACCTGATTTTGTTCACTAGACATAGTGGATACCATCAAGGCGGAATCTATAGAAATATCCACCATAGAATAACCATGTAGCTAGGCAAGATTCAACCTATCGTATACTGCCCATAACTTGGCCTACCAATACGTGTAAAACCCCAAATTTGCACAAAAGCCAACTAACCAACAACCACTAGCATCCCTAATCAACCCACCCGCTGTTGCAGGACTTGGATTACCCTTGGAGGATCCATCAGTAGTCAAGCTAACCCATCCCTTTCTTAGTTTCTGCTAGCTAACCTCAATTACTCTTCTCCCCTGATATGTATGATGAGGATAGACATCACATTGCAGACTTTTAACCAAAAATCACCTCCTGAACAAAAGAATGAATTTCCTTTATGTGATGAACTTTATGTGAGCCAAGATCAAAGCATCTCTTGTTTCTCCATTCCCAAAGTTTCCATAGTACAACACCAAATAGCAGAGGCCAAGAACTATCACTCTGTATCCTATAATCACTGGACATATTGCTCATAAACTAAGAATTAAAATCACAACAATAAAAGACTCACTGTTGACTGACATCAACAAGAATATTCCAAACCATTCGAGCTCGCCAATAGTCCCTGAACACACGAGCTAAGTTTTCTTCATGATTCGAGCATTCAGAGCAGGCTGGAGAGTCCGTTAGGAATAGCTGAAAATGCCTCCCACTAGTCATAAGGAGAGATTTCGCAACCAACCATAAGTGTCTGTATGCGTAGAGGGCCCTTCCAATCTGAATTCAACTTCCAAATCCTGTTCCTATTTGACCACATATGTTGTTGAAGAAGGCGATAATCTGAACGTGTTGAGAAACAACCACTAGGCTCCAAGGACCAATCAGTTGTCCAAGTTGAGATAACCTTTCCAGTTATTCAAAAGGCTCCAAGGACCAATCAGTTGTCCAAGTTGAGACAACCACTAGGCTCCAAGGACCACTAGACTCCTACCCTTGCCTCAATCAGTTGAGATAACCTTTCCAGTTATTCAAAAGGAACTGAGGATAACCAGGGTGAGTGGTCCAAGTTAGCTCAAAACGAAATAGCTTCCCTCCATCTGGCTACCACTATTGATTATTAATACAAAAAAGAATGGGATGATGATCAAACCGAAATCGAGGTAAATGTCTGACAGTGGTCGAGGCAAAAATAGAAAACCAATCGAGATTATCAAAAGCCCAATCTAACCTTTCAAAAACCCTACCATAACTTCTACTTTCATGACCTCTCCAAGTATATTTTGTCCTACTAAAACCAAGATACACCAGTTTGCAATCAGAAACCCACTGCTGGAAGTGCACACACCTTCAAAAATCAAAAGGCGCTCCTCCAAATTTTTCCTCAAGTCCCAACATCTCATTAAAATCACCTGCAAGTAACCAAGGACCTGAAATCGTAGCAGCTAGCTTAGAAAAAACTTGAGCAGATCATTTTTAATAGCAAGATTAGGGTTGACGTACACAAAAGTACAATACCACATAGATCCATCCTTACGGAAGATTTTAAGATGGATAAAACCACTGCCACTGTCAACTATTGTAACCAAATCTTGAGAGTCCTTCCATAAAAGCCATAAACCTTCTGAGAAACCCTGAGCATTCACATGATGCACATTAGAGAAACCCAACTTGAAGTGAATCACACATTAATATAATGCTTAATAACACTATCAAGATACACAAGAAGGGGGTTGAATTGTGATAAACTTTTTGTTAAATCCTGTTTAAAAACTTTCGTTTAAAACTAGACTTTGTTCGATGTAAAAGAACTAATGTAAATCTGGTTTGTCAAAGTT
>JAOSBP010000008.1:32191944-32214455 GCA_027563825.1 Erythroxylum mucronatum
AAGTTTCCAGAAGATCATTTTCTCAAATTTTGCCTCAAACAAAAAGTCAACTCTCAAGTCAAACATTCTCTCTCCAAAAGTCAAACTTTCTAAATTCTTCAAATTCTTCAAATTTTTTCTTTTTAATTCTTGCTATTTAACTTCATTTCAATCAACTCATCCACTTTCTTCTCATAATCCATAGTCCTCAAAATTAAACAATTCATTTCTCATAAATTTTCCTTAATTTCATCAAATTTTCTTCAATTCCTAAATTTTCTCACCAGTTTCTTTCTCATTTAAATTTATTTTCATATTTCTAATTTCATCAAAAGTTCAGAGTCCAACACCTACCAAGTTTCCCACTTTTATCATTTTATTGCATGTTTTCTTTAATTTGTTTTTATTAGTTAGTTTTAAATTTTATTTTCTTCTTCAAAAATCCAAACCCCCCCATTACGTGTAAACACCGGCTACTTTCATTTCATAAACTTTACACGCACTCTTTGTGGGATCGACTTAGACTCACCACTATATAGTAGTAGTCTAGTTATTTTAATTTTTATTAGAGTTACGATGCGCGATCAGCGGTGCAAATGGAAAAGAAAACTTATGTGAAAATTATCCCCAGGGAACCCTGGGTGGTGAGGTCGTGAGTGTTCTCTCTTCGCTCCTCTGTCTCCTCCCTGGCTTCCGAATGGTTCTTCGGTATGTTGTCTCTCTATTCAATATGCTAGCTCTCCTTTATGACCTAATTCGGCAAGTTTTTAAAGGATGGTAACGGGTTGGGTCGGCACAGTGAGGGAACCATCCAATTGGAGTCCGGATATCCGTCTGCACGTCGCGACCAGTTAATTAATGGATGTCGCGACGTGCTGTTCTTGCTCGCTCCGCCGCGGCGGGTTAATTAATGGACGTCACAACATGCTGCCGCGTGTTGATGCGCCGCGAGGTGGAAATTAGTATATGCTACGATGTGTCTTCTTCTGGATGCGTCGCGACGTGCTTGAAGGGGTCACATCCTGTTGACTTTCTAATCTTTTTGACTCCCTTTTCTCCTACAATACAAAATAACAATTTGCAGTATCAATTGTCCTTAGAAAATTTATAATGTTGTTAATGTCAATTTGCAACAATTTTACTAACAAATTGCAAATAATATGAGCTCACTATAAGGACTAATTTAAGCACAAAATTACAAATTAGGAGTCAAAAAGTGCATTAACAGTTATGAAAGTGCAGCCAATTTATAAGATAAACTTGGGCTCAATCAGTAGTGTAGGATTTTGACAAAAATCAACATGAAGGGGTTGGGTTGTGAGAATGAAAATGTCGTGCGGTGAGAGAAAAGAAGAAGAAGAACGTGGGAGCATTTGGCCAAAACAAAATGAAAGAAGAAATGGCCTTTTAGCATAATAACATGGGTTAAGATATGTGGTATGGCAAGTGACACTTGTCACTTGCCACATGTCACTCTCTCATGGTCTTTTTGGTCTTTTAATTAGCTAGTCTATTTGTGTCCCAATTCTAATCCAATTGACTCCCAATTTTAAATGACATACATTATTAAATCCTAATGTCATTCACCAAAATTTCTACTGCCATCTAACATTTATTTATACTACCATTTATCAATTGTTCTGCCACTTGATATTTTTCTTAATCCAAAAGTACCCATAATTTCATAAAATTCTCAAATTTTCCCCAAAATTCTAAATCAATAATTTAATTCACTAGATAAATTTTTATGGAAAAATATTCACTATCACATTAAAACAATGGTTTATACCAAAAAAATGTCAAATGAGTGCATGGACAAATCATTGTAATATGTGCAATAATCAAATTCATGTGTGTCTATGCTAACATTATGCATGAGTGCGAAATACATTTTTCTATTCTCTCATTGCTATTTCTCGTTTACAAAAATCTAGGGTTCTATCCATTTGTATGGGAACGGGATGTTATAATTTGTCATTAGTGTACATAAGCAAACTCAACTTATGGCACCATCACTCAACTTATGTGGCATTATACATAAGCAAAAGCTATCCAACTCAAATGTCAAGCTACTACATATATCATGACTACTTTTCATTGGTGTACATAAGTAAACTCAACTTATGGCACCATCACTCAAAGATAAGTATAAACACAAAATGAATCTTCCTCATGGTTTCACTCATTTCTTTCAAATGTTTGATGGTTAGTGTTTCGCTTAGGCTCTTTGTAGGAAACTACACAACTATAGGCTTGCTGATACACCAATTCTCCTCTATAATGATTACATGCATAAATAGATCAAAAGGACTTGCTTTGGGTTGTAATGTGGTAAGGGTTAAGGTAGGTGAAACGAGGTAAAAGGTTTAACATAAGCATTCATAAAGTAATAAGTGAACAAAGGGATAACAAAACATATTTTTGAGATACACTAATGTAAGTATACTACTACTTCGCACTTATTGATGCTACCAAAATGTTCTTCCTTTTTCTTTTTTTTCAACAATTGAAGAAACGATTAACAAAATAGCAACTAAATGCAATGTGATCCAATAGTAGAAGTATCACTCAACTCATTGAAAAAAAGTTTGTAGCAAAAAAAATCCAAACTAATATATCACTTTACACTCTATTAAACTTGTGATTGGGTAAGCTAATGGGGTTTGAGGTTTTAAAATGGGGTATTTCAAGAAACAAAAAGGTTCAAGGTTCAACGGGGCTAACAAGGTTCAACCATTTAAGCCGAGGGTTATAAAAAAAGTGCCTTAATAATTTCTATCTAGTATGCATCCAGTAGATTTAAATCGATTCAAAGCAAGTTCGAAAGGTAATTACCTAAGGAAGCATCATACAAACAAGAAAATGAAATGAAATAGATGGAGTCATATAGGCTTAATCCTCGCATTGGTTCAAATGAAAATTCATTATGCAAGTCTACACTACCTCATTGCTCAAGTGTCAAATTCTGAGTAAGCTTATGCAACTAACTACTTTTCATCACTTAACATGGTTCACTCTCTACTTAAGTAGCCTGATCCGAGTTCTAGCATGCATTCAATCTCATTCCAACTAGCATGACAGAATCTCATGGTAGAACAAATCAAAATGATTCAAGTGTGGTTCCATTGCTAACATAAAATAACATAAAACAATAACCTAAAATGCGTAAAAAATGCATCCTAATTAACAAAACTCAAACAGTGAGTAAAACAAATTAAAACAATACAATTGACAAACCAAATGTCACCTCCCTACACTTAGACAACATATTGTCCTCAATGTGACAAGGCAATCATAAAAGGAAACCAAAACACAAAACACAACATCAAACAACAACCCAATAAAACAAATGATAAGGTAAAGAAAATAACATAAAAAGTGATGGGTAAGAAAGCTTCATGGAGATTACAGTGGCGAAGGCGTTGGGGAAGAGGTTAGCATGTTTTGGAGAGAGAGATAAAAAACTTCTCAAATCCTTGGATTTTTTAAGTGGTTAATGTGAAATAAGTGTTAAGGGAGTGAATAATGATGGAAAAAGTGGAGAAAACACCAAGATTTGAGGGAAAGATGAAGGATTTATAAGGTTTGGGTGAGTGGGTGTTGGTTTTAAAGTGAGAGAATGTGAGAAGATGAAGAAAGATGAAAGGAGGGATTTTTAAAGTCCTTCAGCTAGGGATCCCATGATCGTGGGTTACGGCTCCATAAAATTTATGAAGAGCCTTCCCACGTTCTAGGGAAATAGACCCATTCCCACGATCGTGGGCACTGTATAGACACCCAATCTTGATTTTCCAACTTTTTAGCCTTCTTCCAAGCTTAACATGCATTCCCAACATTCAAGCAACCGACAAACACATTAAAATCAGCCACTAACAAGAAATTTGAAGAGAAAAAAAGTTAAAACTCAAACAAAACCTAAGTGAACACCAATAAATTATAGCAAACTCAATCCAAACATAATGAAAACCAAACAAATCAAACAAAGAAGCAGACAAAGACAAGAAAAGGAAAAGTAAACATGCTAAGTTAAGGTCGTTAGTTTACCATTTCACATGCATTTATGAAAAGATGGAAGAAAGGAAAGAAAAGACTTACCTTTCTTATGAGTATGTCTCTCCATAGTATGGCTTGCATATATGCCCATTGACCTTGAATGCTTTACCCTTATCATTTTTCTACTCCAAAGTACCATGGGGAAACACTTGAAGAACCTTGGAGGGTCCACTTCATCTAGACTTGAGCTTTCGGGAAATAACCAAAGTCATGAATTGAAAAAAAGCACTAAGTCCCCACTCTTAAACTCCTTCTTTTTAATGTGAGCATCATGCCACTTTTTTCCTCTTTCTTTGTACAACTTAGCATTTTTATAAGCTTCAAATATTAACTCTTTCAATTCATCAAGTTGTAACAATCTCTTCTCACCCGTAAGCTTCCTATCCATATTTAACTTCCGAATTGCCCAATAGGCTCTATGCTCCAACTCCAAAGGTAAATGACAAGCCTTGCCATACATAAGTCTATATGGAGTAGTACCTATGAGTGTCTTGAAAGCTATCCTATATGCCTAAAGTGTATCGTCTAAATTCAAAGCCCAATCTTTCCTTGAAGTGCTCACAACCTTCTCCAAAATCTTCTTCAATTCTTTATTCACCACTTCCATTTGGCCACTCGTTTGTGGATGGTAAGGAGTTGCCACTTACTGATGCATATTATATCTTTTCAATAGAGCTTCAAGGTTGCAAAAATGACTCCCTCTATCACTGATTATCGCTCTAGGGACACCAAATCTAGTGAAAATCTTCTTAATAAATCTTTGCACCACCTTGCCAGCATTCGTTAGAGTAGTTACAGCTTCATCCCACTTCTAAACATAATCAACTCCAACTAGTATGTATGTGTTACCTAAGGAGGATGGGAATGGTCCCATAAAATCCAAGCCCCACACATCAAATATTTCCTCTTCCATGATGTTCGAAAGTGGCATCTCATCCCACTTTGATATGTTGCCCACTCTCTAGCATCTATCACACAGTAGCATAAAGTTTTGGGCATCCTTGAACAAAATTGGTCAATAGAACCCACATTCCAAGATAGAGCTGCCGTCTTGTTTGCTTCATAGTGCCCTACATACAATGAACTATGACATTGATTCAAAATGTTAGGCCTTTCATCTTTAGGGACACACCTGCGAATCACATTATCAGCACAAATTTTATATAACATAGGTTCATCCCAAATATAGTGAGAAAATTGGAATAAAAAATGCTTCCTTTGTTGATATGAGAGATCAGAAGGAAGAATATCACCAAAGAGGTAGTTTGGAATATCTGCAAACCAATGATTAAAACCTCATCAGGAAAGCTCTCCTTGATTTCCTCTTCTTCTTCATGATGCCCCCTTCAAATCGCGATAGGAGGTCTGTTAGAACATTTTTTGCTCCCTTCTTGTCTTTAATCTCAATGTTAAATTCTTATAGCAAAAGCGCCTACCAGATAAGTCTAGCCTTGGCATCCTTCTTGGCAAAGAGATATCGCAATCTCACATGATCTTTAAAAACAAGAGCATGTAAGCCTAAAAGAGAATAAAAAAATTTCTCACATGCAAATACCACAGCAAGAAACTTCTTTTCTGTTGTTGTGTAATTCATTTATGCTCTCATCAAGGTCTTGCTTGTGTAGTAGATGGCGTGCAACCTCTTTTGCTTTCACTGACTAAGGCCATAACCAATGGCATCATCACTTGCTGATTGAGCCCAAGTTTGTTATATAAATTGGTGACACTTTCATGGTTTTTAATATACTTTTTGACTCCTAATTCTTAATTTTGTGCTTAAATTAATCCTTGAGTGTGTGCTTGTACTTTATGCAATTTGATAGTAAAAATAGTTACAAATTGACATTAATTGCATTATTAATTTTTCTAAGGACAATTGATACTGCAAATTGCTATTATTGATTGTAGGAACCTTAAGAAGAAGAAGTCAATGTGCTGAAACAAGAGCAAAGGCTCTACAAGACTTTCTCTGCGGCAAAACAGACTTGTCGTCGCGACGAAACATGAAGAATTCGGGCTGACTTTCAGGAACAATTCTCCATGGAGTAAATTAATTATTTCGTCGTGGCGAAGAATCCAGTAAGAGCAAAAACCTTTCAGGAAAAGTACGCCGTGGCGAAACTTATTTATCGCCGCGGTGAACTGTCGAAAACTCGAACCATATTTTGAAAATTCTCTCACTATTCGACCCGACCCACCGATCCATCACTTAAAAACCTACCAAATTAGGTTATTCAAACGATCATCAATACATAGAGACACTCACTTCCTCAACCGACACTCATTCCTCTCACCCTCGACCTTCATCTATCAACTCCGTCCACTTTTCACCGTCGACATCATCGTCTGCTGCTGCTGCCATGGATGCTTTTGGTGTGCTTATAGTCATGAGGGTTCCTGAAGTGATGCTTGGCTAAAGCACTATTTCCTCTTGAAGAAGTAGCGATGGCTTGAGTTTGATGGGCTTCAAAAGGGAGTAGTTTTACATTGTCACGTTTAACTACATTGTTATGAACTCCTGAGTTAGGATTTATGGATTTGTAGTAAGATTTTCTTTATTAGAGTTTAATCAAGTGTTGAAAAATGTATTGTGTTATGGATTTGTTTATGTAGAACTTGGATGCTTAATATATGAAGTTTCATATATGTCTTTTTGGTGATTATGTTAACTCTCTTTTATCTACCTAGTTGTGTTTGATATTGGGATTATGTTTGATCCATATTGACCACTTGCATTAGCTTATCCATTAACGCACACTAAGATGCATTTAACAAGGTTTTGATAAATGGAGTTCATTGATTAAAACCTTAGACTTAAAGAGTTCTTTAAGGTTCATCATTTGGAAACTTAGTGACTTTTGCTCCCAAAAGATTTGTTTTAAACTATGATATCCAAAGCTCATTTTCAAGAGGATTTTATCAATTTGATTATCGTTTGAGTTTTTAAACTTTCTTTCCCAAAAATCCAAAAATATCTTTTATACACTTTTCTTTCAATTAGTCAATTTAGTTAAGTTTTAACAATGATCCAAAACGTAGCATTTCTTGAAAATTAGGCTAGCTTAGATCATTTACGCTAGGTTCCAATTAAGTGAGACGACTCGAGGTTGCACTCTATATTGCAATCCTTGGAATTTAATTTTTTGATTCGGTATCCAAGGGAATAACCCAAAGACTAACGCGTGGATCAAAATGGCACCGTTGCCGGGGAACCAAGCAATTGGTTTTCTTTAGGTTAGCTGTTGTCATTTTCAACTGTCTTTGATAATAGAAACCTTTTCTTTTACAGTTCATTTTGGATAGTTTTCTTTCATACTTGCCAATAGTATAGGTTTTTAATTTCTCTTGACATAGGATAAATTTTGAAAACACACACAAAGCATACTTTCACAGTTGGAATTTTTCATACTTAGCATTTTTCCATACATACACATCTTTATACACACTTTTACATACCATACACTCGCATCCTTCACATCTCACCTTTTAATTGATTTTGTGTGCTTGTGAGTCAATTTTTTTACAATTTCTTTTCTTTGAATCGTTTCTATGCATGCCCCATAGAACTAGACTTGTTCCTTTCCAACCTGAAATTGAGAGATGCTTAAGGAAGCTTAGAAAAGAGAGGAGAAAACAAGAGTGAAGTAAGGTAGTTGAGGAAGAGGAATCAAGTCAGCCGACTAGTGGAAGTGAGTCGAGAGAAAGAGTTACCATGGCTGAGAACCCAGCTTTTATCCAAAATCCCAACTTTCATGCTAACTAACCTAGAAATGGAGATAATGGAGGAAATGGTGAGCATGAGAGAGTAGGAGAGAATAATGGAAATCAAAGACGGAGAACTATTAGGGAAGCAACAACCTCTGATGTGAACTATGATATATTTACTACTGCTTGCCTTAATTTTGACGTTAATTTTGAAGTGAAAGGGTTATTGATTAATTCCCCTGCAAAATTTCATGGCTTGGCAGGAGAGAATCCCTACATGCATTTACAATCCTTGTCTATGATCTGCCAAAGTATGAAGCCATTGGGAGCTTCTCTTGCTCAACTTTTATGGAAGGTTTTTCATTTGTCACTGGAATGGAAAGCACGGGAGTGGTACATGAGTCTCCTGAGGCATGTGGCGAATGCCTACCATAGCTGGACAAATTTGAGGAAAGCTTTCTTGGAGAAGTATTTTCCAGCTTCTAGAACTTCATCGATGAGGAAGGAGATTTATTCCTCTAGGAAAGATTATGATGAGTCCCTTTATGATTACTGGAATCGCTTTCAGGATCTACTGTCCAGATGCCCACATCACCAGATACCAGATGAGTAGTTAGTGCAATACTAATATGACGGGTTGAAGAGTCAAGAGAAAGGTATGTTGGATGAAACATCGGGAGGTTCTTTGATTGATCTTACAGCTTCGAAAGCATGGGATTTGATTAAGAAGATGGCCTTGAATCACCAACAGTATAGTGTGAGGGATATCAGGGGCGTACATAAGTTAGGAGCTTCAACAGCTCAAACTAAAAGAATGGAGAGTTTGGAGTCTAAGGTTGACTCATTGGAAAATAGAATCACTTCGCAATTATCTTTTATCACTGTCGAATTAAAGAACTTGAATGTGCAGCGCCCATCATCTTCTATGGATCTTACCGTACTCAGTTGTGACAGTTGTGGGTCGATAATGCACATATCGAGTGTTTGCCCAGGTCGGTATGAAGAGGTGTCCACAGTGTACCCAGGAAGACCAAACCAGAAACGGGACCCTTACTCCAAAACTTACAATGAGGGCTGGAAGGCCAATCTTAGATTTAGTTGGAGAAATGAAGAGGGCAGAGCTCCAAATAGATTTCAACAAGGAAGAGGACACCAATCAACTGCTACATAATATGATGACCTGGATGAAGGAAGAAAGGAATTCAAACAACAATCAATTCAATGCAATAGCCAATCTGATTCATCTGGATTCCTCTAAAACCGTTGCTAGGTTCAATGCTTTGGAGAAGAGAATGGAATATTAGGAGACCAAAGTGAAAAATATCAACTTATATGTCACTCAGTTGTCCAACAACATGAGGGAGAATCAAGTAAGAAGCAGTGGAACAATTCCTTCTAACACTGTGATGAATCCAAAAAGCCTCAATGCAATTGCTCTCTGAAGTGGGAAACAAGTGAGGTTTAATAATCAAGAAGAGGAAGCATGTGATGAGGAACTTGAGAGTGAAGAAGCACCTCTACCAAAAGAGAAAATCAAGAAATCTGAAAGTTTCAAGGAAGAATCATTATTGAGTAAAAGGAAGACTGCATCTAAGAACAAGGGAGCTACTTCAGAGAGTTCCAAAGAGAAAGCACCAATACAATAGCATGGAGAATCAAGCAAGCATGAAGGCTAAGGTAAGGAGGTAAATCTTCAAGACCTTCCTTTTCCTAATTCATATTTAACGAGCAAACATATGACTGAGATCAAGCATGAAAAGGAAATAATTGATTTATTTAGAAAAGTCAAGGTCAACGTGCCTTTCCTTGATTTAGTAAAAAGAGTTTCGGCCTATGCTAAATATCTTAAGGACTTATGCACGAACAAGAGAGAGTTTAGGCCTAATGAGAGAGTCCAAGTGATCTCAAATGTGTCAGCCCTTTTCAAACCTCAAATACCTGTCAAATGTCAAAGACCCTAGATCTTTCACCATTCCTTGCACTATAGGGAAAGTAACTATAGGAAAAGCTTTGTTGGATCTAGGTGCAGCAACTAATGTGATGCCTAAGTCTGTCTATCAATCCTTAGGAGTTAAGAGTCTCAAGCCCACATCTGTTGTGTTACAATTGACTGATAGATCATTTAGGCATCCAGTGGGGATTGTTGAAGACATCCTGGTCCAGGTAAAAGGTTTGGTTTTTTTAGCTAATTTTTATGTGCTTTATATGTCTTCTAGAGTTGTGCAAGATACCTCCTTAATTCTCGGGCGGCCTTTCTTAAGAATTGCTAGTACCATGGTCAGCATGAAGGAAGGTAAGATCACCATGGAGGTGGGAGATCAATAGGTAAGCTTTAATATGTATGAAGCTATGAAGCATCCCCATGAGGACTATTCGCTCCAAGGAGTTAATATGCTTGATATGGTTGTTGATGATGCATGTATTGAATTTGAACGAGCAATGAATCCCTTGACTAATGATTCCTTGGAGAGAGTATTTGTTGTTAATGTTTCAGGTGGACTATGGAGTGTGGACGTTGGCATGGAACTAGAAGGAAGTCAAGTTGCCTCGCCAAAGCATGGGTACGAGCCAAACGTCCATCAGAAGCTGAAGGACCCACATTAAGCACCAGGTTGTTTCTCTTCTTTCACTTACAATGTATTTGTGCATATTGATTGAAGATGGAATAATATTGTTAAGCATGAGTATGTTGACTAAGTGTGGGGGAGAAAATCAGTAGGATTAGGTTTACCTTTAGTCGGACTTAGGTTTATTTGTTTCAATAATTCACTTTCTCTTTGAATTCCGAATTTTAATGGATGCATGACACATCTTGAATGATAAAAGAAATTGGTGTAGATGGTGCATTGCATTTTGTTTCGTATTGGTAGAATTGCATATAAGCTAAGGATCCGTTAGACCTTGTTCATTTTTCATTTTTGTGCTTCGGGAAAATTTCACCGCGGCATGGTACACTTCGCCGCAGTGTGACTTAATCATTTCGCCGTGGCGAACTCATTCGTCACCGCGGCACAACACTTTCAAGAAATTGTGCCGCGGTGTTAATCAATTTTTTTCCGCAGTGAGCAGTTGTATACAGCTCTCACCGCAGCGTAATTTAATTCTTTTGCCGCGGTGAACATCCATTCTGTGCAAATTTTTCCTCGTAAAATTTCACTTTTGCCCTTAATGTTCTTTGGATTTTCTTTTGCCCTCTTTCTTTTTCGTCATTTCCACTCTCCCTCCTTCTAAACCTACCGACTCCTTCTTCCTCACTCACCTTCGTCTTCTGCATTTTCTCTACGCCGCGACTTACGTGTGGACTCGCGTTGTTCTCCTTGTGCTCGATCTCCGTCAACAATTTCTTTTACGTCACTCGCTTCCGCATCATCCTGCCCCCTTTCTCATAAGTATTCTCTCCTGATTTCGTCTTCATTTCAATTCAGTTTCTGTCGATTAGGGTATTTTACCGCAGCAAAGATACTTCTTTCGCTGCAGCTTGTTAGATTTTAAGGTTTCGCCGCAGCGAAGAAACTTATTTTGCCGCGGTTGTGATAAGTGAAGGTTTTGTCGCGGCAACAAATATTTCTCCGCGACGTAAGAAGTATAGCTTTCGCCGCAGCGATAGACATTTCACCGCGGCGAGTTTTCATCTTTTAGTGAATTGTTTAATCCTTGTTATTTTTGTTTTCTGTAGGTAAATGCCTCGAACCAAAAATCCGTCACAAAACTCTCCCACCTCATCTTCCAGCTTTTCCTCGTCCTCCCCTTCGTCCCACTCAACCCAATCTTCCCAACCACCTCCTTCCTCCCCTCAAGTTAATCCCGAGTACAATGACCTACACGAGAAAATTGACGTTAGGCCGTTTATCAAGGAACGACCTTTTCCTCTCACCCCACATAACAAGCCTTTAGTGCGCCAACTTGTTCAGTCCCATCTTTCAAGCTTAGTTCAGCCTAGGGACCAAGGAAATGAAAAATTTGTCTATCATTTCTACACCCATGCCTGCTTCTACAACACCTTGTACATTAATTTCTGAGGTGTCACCGTCCCTCAAGTCTTCACCACCACCAGCATCAGAGACCATTATAACCTACCTCCTGTACTTCGTTGTCACTACGAACAACTAATTCACCACTACCCTTGGGACGATGTCTTTCATACCCTTTGTCCTGAGGGTGTCGAATGGCATCAACCTCGTATTTATCAATGCTATATTAGGTGTTCTAACCTCCACCCCGAGGCCCGTCCTTGATTGCACCTTGTTATAAACATCCTTCCAACCACCCACCTCTCTTATGTCACCAAACAACAAGCCCTTTACCTCTACCTCTTTATGGTTGGCCGGCTGGTCGACATAGCCCACGTCATCGCATCAGCCCTCCTTGAATCCATTCTCACCGCCAAACTCACTAACTCCATCATCTTTCCCCATCTCATCACCAACATATTCTAGGCCCATCGTGTCTCGAAATACAATAATGACATCTATTTGAACCCGGCCCCCCTCTTTCGCTACATTCACCTCAAACAACCCCACCTCCAACCTCCTCCTTGATCCCCTCCCCGTTCCTCCCCACCTCCTCCTATTGCTATGACCACCCCTGCTGCCACCCATTTCGAGGCCTTGCCTAGCAAGGATGTCCCTTCTATCCCGGCACCTCTTAAGCCCCGAACCTTACAGGCCCTTACCCGTCGAGTGGACATACTTCAGGAGACCCTTTTATGAGTGGAAACTAGACAGGAGCAAGACCGCCAGTATCGCCAGTGAATGGGCGCCCTGATTGCTGCCCACCTGCACTTTCTGCTTCCTTCGGAGGAAGACGATTCCCTCGATGCTGCGGGCACATCTAGAGCCAGCCCTTCTGATGTTGCGCCCGATCATCCGATGGAGTAGTTCGGGCATTTTTCTGTATTTTTCTTTTCTTTTTGTTGTCATTGTTTTTGTTTTTGTTAGTGAGTCGGATTAATAGCTCATTTTGTAATGACCAAACTGTTGCAATTATATCAAATTATTTCTCTTTTCAATTTTATGTGCCTCCCCTTTTCACTTTCATGCTTTCTCTCTGTTACTTGTTCTTTTTCATTGAGGACAATGTGTTATTTAAGTGTGGGGGAGCTTTTTCCAACTTTGTTACTCTTGTTGTGCTCCATTATGGCCATTTATATATTGGTGTTAGTCAATTTTTCATAATGTTAAAATTTTTAAACTTGGTGATTGTGAAAATTCAGTTTTACTGTTTTTCGCTATGGCAAAGAAGTTTGTGAACTATACAGTTCGCCGCGACAAACTTTAATTTCACCACGATGACATGCCTTTGCAGAAATGATTTTGTTGAAAAATTTTTGCCTCAATTAAACAATTTTTCCACACTCAACTCTTGTCACTCTTGTTTCTCAAAGAATTTATAAGTTTCAAAGTGATGCTTGAGTTTTTGAAAATACCTCCCAATCTTTAAATGGTATTCGGTATTGGCTAATTTTATTTTTGATGTTTTCAACACAAAGTAAGTGAAGGCATGCTAACAAAGTAACACTTTATGTTTTTAAGACTTGTGATTGTTCATTGAGATATTACCCTTGTTGGAACGATATTTGGGCCTAATTGTTTTTCAATTCTTATGCGTATCTGCTTATTTCATATCTCTCTAGAACTTGTTTCAATCCTTAATCAAAGCTTGATGAACTAGAATTTTGTTAAAATGGTATAGGCATTCTTTCAAAACCTTTTGCCCCAAACACAATCCTATAAACACTTATCCATTGCTAGCCCCTTGAGCCATTATTTACAAGCACATGCACGAATCTTTATATGGTGTCAATAGGTTATTTTACATTTTCTTCTAGTTATTTCATAAAAAAATGTTAAAAAAGAAGAAGAAAAGAAAGAAAAAGAAAAAAATACAAGAAGTACCAAATATATTTATATATGTATGTGTTATATTTACGTTGAAAAAAATTAATTTTTGTGTCAATTTTGTTTAACTATTGACATCTATTTCATAATTGTAGTGCATGCATTCATACTTTTTCTTTCTTCATCCATTCCATCCATTTCATCTAGCCTTCCATACATTACAACCCCTAAAACGTCCTCTTGATTTTCGAAATTATAGTTCTTGTAGTGGAGAAGTAGGACTGGCACAAGCTTATGGTAGAGAATGGATTAAGCAGATTTTAGAGTGAAAATATCCCTAAACACAAGTGAGACGAGAGCAAACACCTTACCTTGAGTTAAATCTCTTTTGTTCAATCTCTAGGATTAAATTCTTTTAGTGTTTATTTTCTTAGCACTCATTCGGTTTGCTTGATTGATTTCTAAGGAAGTGATTTTGGCCAATTTCCTATTATTGTTTTGAGCATGGTTGGAATTTTTATTTTACACTTGTGTCTCTTTGACTCTTATAAACTTTGTCCAGGAGTACAAAGGTCTAAGTGCGAGGGAATTTGATTGAGCCCAAGTTTACTATATAAATGGGCAACACTTTCATGGCTTTTAATATACTTTTTGACTCCTAATTCTTGATTTTGTGCTTAAATTAATCCTTGAATGTGTACTTATATTTTATGCAATTTGATAATAAAAATTGTTACAAATTGATATTAATTGCACTATTAATTTTTCTGAGAACAATTGATACTGCAAATTGTTATTATTGATTGTAGGAACCTTAAAGAGAATGAAGTCAATTTGTTGAAACAAGAGCAAAGGCGCTACAACACTTTCACCACGACAAAGCAGACTTGTCGCTACGGCGAAACACAAAAAATTTGGGCTGACTTTCGGGGAAAGTATGCCATGTGCGACAATTAATTATTTCGCCGCGGCGAAGAATCCAGCAAGAGCAAAAACCTTTCGAAAAAAGTATGCCGCGTCGAACTTATCTGTCGCCACGGCAAACTGTCGAAAACCCGAACCATATTTTGAAAAGTCTTTCACTATTCGACCTGACCCACCGATCCACCACTTGAAAACCTACCAAATTAGGTTACAGCAGACAATCTTCAATTCACCGAGACACTCCACACCCATAGAGTCGACACTCATACTTTTCACCCTCGACCTTCATCCGTCAATTCCATCGACTTTATCATCTGCTACTGATGCCATGGATGCTTTCAATGTGCTTACAGCCGTGAGGGTTCCCGAAGTGATGCTTGGCTAAAGCACCATTACCTCTTGAAGATGTAGCAATGGCTTGAGTTCGATGGGCTTCAAAGGGGAGTAGCTTTTACATTGTCAAGTTTAACTACATTGTTATGAATTCCTGAGTTAGGATTAATGCTTTGTAGTTAGATTTTCTTGCTTAGAGTTTAATCAAGTGTTGAACAATGCATTGTGTTATGGATATGTTTATGTAAAACTTTGATGCTTAATATATGAAGTCTTATATATGCCTTTTGGTTTATCAGAATTTCGTTAATCACTAGGGCCTATCCATAAACAAAACATATTACACTTTGATCAATCTCTTTTACAAAACCTTTTTCCAATTGGAAAGTTATACACAACAAATATATTCAAATACACAAAATAGAATAATTTGCGAAAAATACAGCTCGATACAAAAATAAAGAGACACATTGCAGACACGAACTAATCCCTACCTCTATCTTTCCCTTGCATGCAGTAATTGTACTCCCGTTTGCCTAACGGGGTATTCTTCTAAATCCTGAAAAATATTTGCAAATTTTGGGTGAGTTTTGCGAACTCAATGAGTGACCATGATTGATGGCTCACCCAGTCACATAACACATAATCACATTCACAACGTTTCACACTTCACATTCAGTAAATATAATCACTCATATTATGCATATGCAGTGTACATGAGACCCACTTTCCATTTGTTATTTTGTTGTGACCGAGTGCCCAAACTGTCCCATATAGAACTCATTAATAACTGTCCCTTATCCACTTGGGGGATACAGGGCTCATTAAATGTTGAGCATGAGGCTCTGATTCACTTTTGAGCTCGAAGCTCATTTTCATTCGTTGAGCTTTAAGCTCTGATCGTTAACTACTCTGGTCATAACAGCCATTATATTTCATGCATTCATTCAATGAAATGCATCACTCACATTTGCATGCTCTTATTCAATCATATTCACTTATCCTCGGACTGTAGTCTGGCATTCAACACATAGTTGAGAATTTACACTTTCACTTGCATGCAATTGCATATTTAGAAAACATTTAGCAATCACTTCAGCACACTTAGTTCACCCAATTCACATTCAAGTAGCACTTCAATATCCAAGTCAAACATCACAATCATCGGACCTCTTGTCCGAAAACCAACATAATCAATCACCTTTACAAAATCATTCAGTAGTCAAATAATACAAAAATTCAACAAAACAACAATAAAATCAGACCATCTAGGTCTACTCACAGTATGCTCCAGATTAGCATTTGTTTCCAATTTCTAGAAACGCCTGAATGCAGACTTTAACCTGCACGTCCCATTTATGCAATACACACATGGCACACACATTAATAATTTTACACAATTATAAGCATTCATTTATGCACATGTGTATATATGGAATGTGTACGATGCATGTTTATGAGCCCGGGTATATTATCAATTTTCCCACTTTGTCACATTATCATTTTTTTGTATCAATTGTTTTCATAACAACTCATTTCTCGTTCGTTTCCACTAGATACACTTTACTTCTCTTTTTGAATCACAACTTTAATCATATGGACCATTTCATCTCCACTAACACATGTCTTTGGTACATTAATACCAATAATTCACTCATTAATGTTATTCCATCATTACATGATCACACATCATCAAAACTTTCATTTCTTCTATAAATTCTCCCAAATTCCAAACCTTCGGGTCCACTATTCACATGCAATTAGAAAGTGAAACTGAGGTAATTTGGTCATACTTTCTTCTAGAAAAGTGTTTCCCTAAGTCGTATCTTTCCATTGACACTAAAATCACTCAATTCGGTTCAGTAATTTGGAAGATATGCCTTAAACATTTTCAGACTGTTCTTAATCAAAAACAGTTTACTATATACAACTTCCATCTAGAAATTGAACACATTAGAGACTGAATCAAGATTCTAATTCTTTATATGATTTATAGTCCTATTTCTCTAGCTTACTACAAATCAACAATCATCTCAATTAGAATCCTACAGATTAAGATATCATCCAAATACCGAAACGTGTTCAGTAAAATATCCAGTTCATGATCTTCCAACCGATACCCTTACTTTAATTAAATCAATCTTTCTCAACTTAATACAAAAAACTATAAATTTCAATATAGAGCTATAGGAATGTGTTAGGAATCCAATGCTTCAAAAATCAGATCATTTGGAGGTCGGACAAAAAAATTATGACCAAAAAAGTAAAACATGTTCTGGCTTCGGTGAATATCGCGATTTTCGCCCCCTTCCTCCGTTTTCTCTTCTCCAAACTTGTCTTAGTAAAATAGGTATAACGTTTGCTACAATTATCGAATTAAGGTGATTCAAAAACCATTTTGAAAAAGACTTCTAGACCTACAACTTCTATGAAGACCTCAAAAATACATTTTTACTTCAAAAGGGTTTAAAAATTCAAACCAATGCAGCTGTCCCGCATGCCTATCCCATGTAACAGCACAAACTTCAAAATATAATATCTTTCAACTCCAATGTCCAAAATTTTCATACTTTATACCGTTAGAAAGATAAGAGGATAAGCTACAACTTTTATGAAGAAAAATTTATCCAAATCTATGTAGATCAACACAAAAAATTCGCAGAATATTCAGCTCAAAAATTCAACATTCATCCACAACTTCTACAGCACCAAGTTTTCATTTTCACATCAAAATTTGAGACTCTTAAAAATAGAATTAAATTTTAATGTCTTCATAAGAAATGTAGCCATATGTCTCTATTTTAACGCAACTTAAGAATCGTCTCAATTGAACAACTAGAGAAAAAGTTATGGCTATAACACAGAAGCATATCAGTGGAAATGTTTCTGCTAACATTTTCCAGATTTCCAAAACTTCCAACATGTTACATCAAATTCATCTCATACCTAAATTACCTCTTCATTTCATTTTCTCATCATCCTCTACCCAACTCAACTCAATATCATTCATAAGCAAAGCATGATCCAAATTTGATCATTAACCCTAAAACAAGACATGTTCATATTGATCAACTATCAATTGCCATTGAAACATCCCTTTCACAACCAATTCACCTTAGAGACATGTGTAACATAACTCATCATATACAACACCAATCATCCATAAACAAGTCCTAATCCATTATTTAGCATTTACATGAAACAAAACATCAACATATACTAATCAACATTCTCGCATATACTAAAATCCCTATCATAATCATTCACCCTAAAATTTCCCTATAAATCATTACTTATCAAGCATATATAAGGAAGAATTTTACACACTCTCACCATTCACGACACCCACATACTCAAAACACCATTTCATATCATTAACCTCTAAAAATCAACACAAATTCTTCATTTAACTAAAACCCGTGATATTTGACAAGATACTTGATTTAGCTCTCAATTCTTCAAAATCTTCAAGAAACTCAAAAATCCCTAATTTCACCATCAACCCATGATCATCTTCATTGTGAGCTTGAAAGGTTTGGGTTTTTGGTGAGAATGGAAGAAAGAGTAGCATTAAAGATGAGAGGGTTGGGTTTAACATGAATGGATTTGTTTTTTTTTTTTTTGAAGAATCAAAAATCAAAAAGAAGAGAGGAAGAGAAGAGGAGCTACGAAAATGATGGAGAGACCAAAAATAAACACCAATAGCCCCTTTTTGAGAGAAGCTTCGTGAATGACAAACCAAAAAGGGGGAAAAGGCTTTTTAATTAATTTTTAAAGGGGTAGTGGACTTAAGGCATTGTTTGGCAAGTGATATTTGTCACTTGCTACATGTCCACTCCTAAAGCATTTATTTAATTCTTTCATTTAACTAGTCCCATCAATTTCAATTTCTACTCTAATTGTTCCTCGATTTTCAATAGCACTTGTCAATAATTCCTAAAGTCATTTATTAAAATTTTCATTGCCATTGGACAGTAATTTCTACTACCATTTAGCAATTGTTTTGTCACTTGACAATTTTCTTAGCTAAACTACCCAATAATTTCCAGAAATTTCTCCAACAATTCCTAAAAATTCTAAATCAAATTACACATTCCCCAAATCAATTTTTAACAAATAAGAACCACATTTCCCAATATCTCACATTTATAAACAATTATACCCGAAAATTGTCAATGAATGCATGTACAATTGTCTTTATGTTCAAATATTCGATATTCATGTGTATGTGCATCCTGTGTAATGCATGAACATGAGATATGTTTTTCCTAATTTCTCAATAATCTCTCACATTTACTATTTTAGCCTTAATATGGGTAACGGGATGTAACATATTAAGTCCAATAGCCTAATAGTTTGTTCACCCTTTTCCTTAAAGAGTAACTTCTCATCTAGCCTAATAAGCACAATTCATATATCTCATATGATTCTTGATAAAAAACTACCACACTTGTGTACTTTTGTCATGTGTCTCTCACTTATATGGCCAAGGCAACAATGCCATTTCATATTATCTCTTTTTTGTCTTTATTGTCATTGATATTTAAAACTAGATTGGACATATCTAATATGTATGTTCCATTGCATAATGTACCCATAGCATAAAGCATTCCACTTAAACTAATAAAATAACCCTTGTTAGTAAAATTTAAATGGAAACTAGCTTTATTAAGACTAGAACCTAAAATAATTTTCTTGGTCAATATAGGTATATAAAAACAATCATTCAATTCTATTACAAGCCCACTAGGGAGTGTTAATACATAAGTTCCTACGACCAATGCTACAACTCTTGCTTCATTACCCATGCACATGTTTGACTCTCCTTTGTTGACTTGTCTATTGTTCCTGAGGCCCTGCATATCAGTACATATGTGTGAACCAAAACTGGTATCTAATACCCATATGTTATTATTAGAAATAGTATTAATATCAATAACAAACATACCTGAAGTAGATGGGGCATCTGATGCCTTCTTCGACTTCAGTGACTCCAAATAGACCTTACAGTTCCTCTTCCAATGGCCATCCTTAACACAGTGGAAGCATGTTCCCTTAGGGGCAGTCTCTTTAGCTTTCTTCTTGGCCACACCTTGCTAAGCATTATGGACTTCTTCTTTTGGTTCTTCCTCCTCGAACTAAAAGAGTCACCAGCATCACAGCCTTACTATCCTTTCTAATTGATGGCTCAACTATTTTGAACAATTTGATAAATTCAAAAATCATAGTGGGTATCTGGTTTATCCTATAGTTAATCACAAATTGTGAATAACTATCAATCAAACTAGTCAGAATTAAGTCTATACTTAATTCATGATCCATCAAGAAAGCCAAGGAGGCCAACCTCTCAATATAGCCATTCATCTTCAATGCATATTACGCTAGAGATGTCCCCTAATCCATCTTAGAGCGGAAGAGCGACCTTGAGGTCTCGAACCTTTTGGAACTAGCTTGGTCATCAAACAGCTCCCTCAGATGATAGACTATGGTAGGAGCATCCATAGCCTCATGCTATTTTTCCAATTTCGATTATATAGTAGCCAGCATTATATAGCTTGCCATCTTACTATCATTGAGATACTTTCTATATGCCTTCTTATCACTATCAAAAATTTCAGCAGCAGGGGGATCAGGAAGTGGTTCTTCAAAGACGTAGCTTAGTTTCTCCGACTTGAGAACTATTCTCAAGTTCTATCCCTTGGTTTGTTTTATAGTTCATCCGTTAACAAATTTACAATTTTTGGCTATTCCAATAGTGATTGGGGTGGAGACGCAAATGATAGAAAGAGCACCTCGGGATTTGCATTTTACGTGGAGAATACGGCTTTCACGTGGTTTTGGAAAAAGCAACCAATTGTGACACTTTCAATGTGTGAGACAGAATATGTCGCTGTAGCAGCATGTATATGCCATGCGGTTTGTTAAGAAGGCTGCTCAAGGAGATTCATTTCAATCAAGATGAGGCAACACCTATTTATTTGGATAGCGAGTCGGCAATCGAGTTGGCAAAAAATCCGGTGCATTATGAAAGGAGCAAGCATATTGATGTGCGGTTTCATTTTATTCGGGAGCAAGTGAAGGAGAAGAATATTGAGCTAATTCATGTTAAAAGTGAAGATCAAGTCAACGACATATTTACAAAACCGTTACCAATCAAGTTGTTCGAAAAGTTCAAGAATCTTCTTGGCATCAAGGACAAAAGAGAATTAAGTTTAAGGAGGGGTGTTGATAACTAAACTTAATGAGTCTTGAAATTCGTAACAGCACAGTGGACAGATTTTAAGGCTGTTTTAAATGAGAACTTGAAGGGGTAAACGTTATCTATTTTTGATGTATGATCTATGCATTTGGGGTGCTTTCAAGTCTAGTTTTTGATGGTTCTAATCTCAGGTCGTTTGGAGTTTCCTATAAGAAGTTATAGCCAGTTTATTGAAAAGACGTTAGAATTGAGAGTGTTGTCTAGAATTCTGTTTTTATGCATTTATTCTTATACGGAATTCTAGGATTCTAACTTGATGTTTAAGGCTATAAATAGAGAAGTATGCTGTAGTAAGAACAGAAGAGAGAGAAATAAAAGTTTTAATAGGGTAATTATCTAATTATCTCTTCTATATCTCCTAATTCTTGATAATCGCCATTTTTATTTCCATCAATAATTAATTAGATAAGTAGTTAGACAACTAAAAGCCAGTGAAGCTAGCTTCGGTTCTTTACTCTGTCACCTACGTGCATACCTAAATAACAGCAGTAGATAGAATGAGGAAAAATCCTGACAGAGACAAGGCTGCGCCTGTTTTTCTACATGTTGATGAATTGGGACTACCTGGTGCAAGAATACGAACATTTTATTGAAGAAAAAACCAACTTGGATGTGTTAACTTGGGGAGTTAATCTACCTCCAGCTGCAAATGCCTTCCAGGTGTTCAGGAAGCATCTGTCCAGGGAAAAAAAAATGGGATCTTTATGGCATTAGACTGGTGGACTTTGACTAGTTGCCAAGAATACAGATTTCGTGTCTGAATCACAATTCCTTAACATTTTGGATAGCTAGGTTCATTGTTTCCAAGAGGGTTGAATAGTAAAGAAAATAATACAAGCGATAACCGACAATAATGAATCTACCATTTGCGTGGTTCAATAGAAATGAAGGTTTCTTAAGAGACTTGTGTTTCGTGAGGTTTCAAAAGACTGCACCGAGTGTATGCTATATGTTGCACATTACTATACCAAATTTTCCTTTTTAGTTAAATTTATTTTAAAAATTATAGTTGTTCTTTTCACCAAATATGTTTAAGCTTTTAATCTATTTTCTACTATTTCTTGTATATATTTTCTAAAATAAATATGTATGATATCTTCTTGAAACAAATAAAATAAGTTGTGTAATTGTAGATAAATAATTTTATGAGTCAGTAACCTAACTTTTAAAATAAAAGATGAATTGTAATTCTAGATAAACTCAAAGTTGCAACTTCTTAAATTAAAAGGGTTAACTTATCTATTAAAAGCATTCCTTGACAGTAAATTGATAGTACCACAACTCTTGCAACTAAAGAAATAGTACTAAGGTATATCAATGCTCCAAATATGAACTTATTAAAAGTAGGTATTTAGTTGAGTATTAGCAAGCAATATGATTTACTTGAGTTGTTACACATTTAATTGGAGGACAATTGGATT
>JAOSBP010000009.1:19900-34958 GCA_027563825.1 Erythroxylum mucronatum
CATATGAATTTCAACACAACAATTACGGATTATATTGAAATTCTAGCAATGGGATTGAAATTAACAATTCAATGAACACATTAAAATTACCAATCACAATACCCAATAGGTTCATACACAAATAACTGAATAATAACGAAAATCCGATTATCCATACATAAAACCCAAATCCATTAAAATAGGATAACATAATCAATTTCTAATGAGAGAAAGAAACAACAAAATAGTTAAAATAATACTTAACCTGGGTCGTTGGCGTCGATGTTACCTCCAAACCGGCGTCGAGATGTCTAGCTCTTCATAGACCTTTCCCGATAAATTGCTTCAATCCTCATCTTTATCCCTAACCAAAAATCCTTCTTTAACTCTTAACTGTTGGCCGCAACTCTCACTATTTTCTTCAATGTATACTGTAGCTGATGGACGTGACAAATAAATGTCACTCTCCACTTAAAAACCTCTCCTGTGCTGCCCGACTGCACTCCACTGTATATCTGTAGCTGTTGATTTATTGTCTGTCTTCAAACGCAGATGAAGTCTCCAAGCAGCCAGCACCAGCTGCCAGCCGCAGCCGCAGCTGCCTATGCCGCACCAGCTCTGTGCCCGGCTCTCCTCTCTGCTGTGCTTTGATTCCTGTTTTTACTGCTTTCTCTTATTTTTGTCTTTTTCCTACTTGCCGGCACTCCTCCCTTATATGCTGCTTGTATTGATTTTTAATTTCCTCCTCTAGGGCGCCGACAGCTGTCCTCTCTATTGCTAATTGATAATGCTCCACGTTGCTCTCCTGTTTAATATTTATTGCTTGCTTTCACTGTTGAGTTGACAAGAATTAAGTACCTCCTGCTCCTGCGTGCATTGTCGTTTTTGTAGCTGCTGATGTTGACAATAATCCTCTTGCTTGCTATTAAAAATGCCAACTTTAATTGATGTCCGTAGCTGTTCTATTTTATTGCGTGTGCTGTAGCTGATTTATTCCAGGTAATTGCCTTCAGCTAATTCACCTTGCGCCTCAATTTTTGTCACAAACGTTGCCCTCTGCATGATTATATTTCAGCTGTTGCTTTTGCGCCTCCATGTGTTGCTCCTTGTGGCTTCATTTAATTGTTATCCTCGCTGTCTCCTATTTGCTGATTTAATTCCATCTTTAATCGCCTGCTTCCTTCAGTGAGTTTCTCTGTTTCGTGACCTTGCTGCCTTGTTAATTTGTTACCCTCCATGTGTTGCCTCTAGCTGCGCCCCTTTGATTTATTCCTTGTCCATGGTTGACGCCGCTGTTGTGTTGCTTCTTCCAGCTAGCTTCAATTTAAGCATTTTTTGTCCAGCCTTAAGGTCACGCCTATTGCGTGATTTCTTTAACGCTCACATGTTAATTTGCTCTCCTGTAGCTGATTTAATTCTTCATGCCCATACGTCGTAGTTCTTCTATGTGCCTTTAATTTTTTCCTTCTTTGTCTTCCATTTTTCGTCTTTCAAATTTTCTTTGTCTGTTTCATAAAGACAAACGAGTATTGATCTTTGAAAATATCTCAAATAGGATGTTTTTGACTCACTTTAATTTTTTAGCTTCCAAATTATACCTAAAATCAAATATGAATTAAAGTGAGTATCTTAAACATTTTTTTGTCAATAATCACTAAGTGTACATGATTAAAAATATCAACAATTAAACACATATCAGACGTATCTCACGATAGCGTTCACGCTCCCGTACGACAAAAGGACTCATCGGAAGGAGAAAAAAGATGTGAGTGGGGGTGCAACATAAGGACTTTCCAGGAGGTCACCCATCCAAGTACTACTCTCACCTAAACACATTTAACCTCGGAGTTTCGATGTGATCCGGTGTATTAATGCTGGTATGATCACACCCAACAATTTATGCGACAAATACCTACTTATACAGACGCAGTAACAGTCATACCAAGGGGACGACGCGGATCGATTGGACCTACAACCTCGCCGACCGAAGATCGAATTGAATTGTTTTCCTGTTCTTCGAAGCATTTCCAGCTCCGGAAGATAGGCATACTTTTGAGAAAATCGTCGTTGCATAGATAACTGCCAGTTACGAAGCTTGATCGGATCAGCCTGTGGCGACCGACGCGTCCTACACGAATCACGACAAGGCCGCCCACGTCAGGATTCTCCGTGTGATGTGTCGCCCGAGATCATTCGCGCTCCTGTATGGCTGTTTGTCTGTTTTTCTGCACAAAAAAGCCACTTTTTTCAAGAAAAATTCCATGATTTTGGATCTACTAACAGCTTCTCATGTCGAAATGACCACACTCTTGATAAACACTTTTTTCTCCTTCCGATGCGTCCTTTTGCTTTACAGGAGCGTGAACGCTATCGTGAAATACATCGCAGAGAGAATCCCGACAGGAGTGCAATATGACCATGAAACACATGTTTATGTATCGAAGGTTTTAATTAATTAATCAAGAGTGTGGTCATTTCGACATGAGAAGCTATTGGTAAATCTAAAATCATGGAATTTTTCTTGGAAAAAGTAGCTTTTTTTGGACAAAAAAACAAACAAACAACCGGAGCGTGGATGATCTCATGCGGCATATCGCACAGAGAATTTCTTACTATCCTACCATTGCACCATTTATATGTATATGTCAATATAAAGGTTTTCTCAAATCCTACCAGCCAATCATTGGCTGTCCTACATAACCAACTTTTCGATGTTTCTTTATTTATTTATTTTTACATTCAAATATCCCACTTCTGCTGTCTCGTTACCCCATGACATAATCTTTAGGCCAGACTGAATTCTTGGGCTACCTCCTCGCCCTTAGGCCTCCATCCTTTACCATGCTCGCAACAGCAAATCGGCACAAATAATCGCCAACGATTATTGGATAATGGGAAGCAAATAAATAACAGTGACAACTACTACTGCAAGCTTTAAGCCATAATCTAAACTCGAGTTGATCTTCGTGATTTATCAGTGGGCAATATTTGTGGAATTACTAATGGAGTGAGTGTGTTGCTGTAGTTTATATAGCATTAAATATCGACATGATAGCAAGGGAAAAAAAAAACAGAGATGGATGGTTAAGTCAGTGATCTCTGATGCAATCAAAACTTGCTCTTTTAGAAGTTCTGTAAAATTGTTCACACCCCATTGTTTCACAGCAGGAATTTATACAAGAATATACCAATATGTCTTTGGTCTCTTTTTTATTAATTCCACAAAGTTCCTCTAAGTTTTCCCTCCAAAATCGAACCCTACAATGTATGCGTCAAATTAAAAAATTGTCGTTTCCTTTTTTGAACATTCACCCAATTTTTCAAAATTAACACATCCTAGCTAACCCTAATTGACCAAAATAAAATATGCTAAAAACTCATATTATCATCAATAGAAACTAATTAAACCATATCATGAATAATTCTGTATTTAAAATTTTACTAGTACTAGTTATGATTTAAATGAATAAAATTTATTACGATAAAAATAAAATCGAATCTAATACGGTGAAATACGTCCATCGTATTTAATATTATTCTCAAACAAATGCACCACATCACCCCCAAGTCTACTTCGGGATGTAAACTGTAATTTCAATATGCGTAGAGAACCTTTACAATTTATTATACAATCATAATATACAAAACAGGAAAATCTTGATCAGTTTGCCACAATAAATTTATTTTCAGTCTCTCTCCCTGGCTGTGGCGACAGTAAATCATCAAATTATTAATAGAACAGCGTCTTTTCCCATCTCGAAAGAGAAAGAAATGGGTCGAAGACAATTCATAGTCAGCGACGTATGTACGCAACTTAAGAACACCAGATGGAGTTGCTCTATGCCACCATGCAACAAAAATCAAAAATGTGAACGCGTAATCACCAACACATTCCTTCCGGTTAAACCTACGTATCCATACTGTTGTCCTCGGACCTTGGCAATTCTCAATGAACATATCTATATTCGATACTAAAAAATAGGCGGTTTGACCTCAAATTCACTTTGTTAAGCTGTAGAACTATTATGATCAACAAGCAATAGAGCTGTTATCCTCATTGCTTTCAGTTCGTACTAATGAATCTCACAAAGTTATGATGTCAAATTTTCGAGATCAGAAAAGAGCACCCTACAAAGTAGCGTTCATGGAATCACTTTCAGGTTTTCCAGCTATATTTCCTGGAATCATCCCTACATTCATGGCTAAACATCAGTTGCCACATAACCTTTCACTCTCTTCCATTAAGCCACTGAATGAAGGGTAGGAAATAACTAAAGTGGGCCCTTAAAAGAACAAACACATTTTACTGAAGATTCAAGTAGCAACATAACGTTAATTCAAAGGCAGAAATTTCTGGAGACTATATAAAAAGTCACCACGAAGGACTGCCATTACTCCATTCTCATCGTCAACCAAAAACCAAAAACCAAAAACCAGTGATAAAGAGTACTGAGTTTAAAAAGTCTTCAGCAAACAAGTAAAAGTTGAGCCAAGTAAACATGCTCCTAACTTGCTACGGATCATGTTGTTGATTTAAGTGAAAGATATCAAGTTAATGCATCTCCTTTTATGTTTGATCTCAATATAGCAATGCATTATAATCACAAGTAAAAGAGCCTGCTGTTGACAAATTTAAATATGTAAAACAAAAGGTTTCATTATACTGTTCATATTCTACATATCACACAACAGGGTAACGTGTATCATACCAATGATTAGCCACCAATATGTATCATAGGTCTATTCCCCGTTTTTGCTATCTCAAACATTCCAGCATGTGAAGCTTTCTTCCTTTTGACCTGAAGTTATAAAGAGATTATTACGCCATGCAGCAAATATGCAAAAGTTGCAAGGCTCAAAAATATGGGAGCCAAAGGCAGTGAGTGATCTTCCACCAATGAAAACATGAACATAGATTAACAGAATCGCCAAATGACACCACACCCACAGCCCTGATACATAAAGTATACATGTGTTGCATTCCTCTAGGCAAATTGTTTACAATGACTGTCTAAACACATCTGATTGCTTGAGAAACATGCAAGTAGCCTTCTAATCAAAATCAAAGACAAAAATCTGAGGGATGACATTTTTATCTTTGACAGGATAACCTAAGCATGCCCCAGATGAAGAGTATGGAACAAAGAAAATATCCATTATGCAGATATCATTATGAAGACAGTCACAAAGAAGTTTTTAAAAACAAAGGGGTTTGAGAACAATCAAGAATGGATAAAATAAGTTTGAGCAAATATAAAATAGCATACTGCAGCCCCAATTATTTCTCTAAGCTCATTGTCATCAGCGCCTTGACGAAGTGGATCTCTTAAGCTAACCTGCAAAAGGAAAACAAAAGTAAAAATCACAAACCAAAAAAAAGGAAAAAAGATATAAACTGGAAAAAGTTAAAGCACTTCACTGATTGGAGACATAATATTAAGTAGATATCTTGTTTTACCACAAGGCATAATGGTTTGTTGAAATTTAGAGAATTATGACTTCAAACTATAAAAACCTGGTGAAAAATGATATACCAACCCAAAAGAATGAAAAGTTTGGAAAATCTTAGACAACAGGCTATAAAGAATTTTTGTTTCCTCAAACAAGATCCTAGTATTCTTCAACAATAAAACATATCCATCAATATGACTGCACAATCACTCAAAGATGCAAAACGGAAAAGCATGCAACTATCAGTTATAAATCAACAACCTTCCTCCCTATATGGAATTATTGTATTTCATCATGAGCAAAGAATAAGAGGATTTACTCTTCTATTACCAATTCTATAAAAGACTCTTGAAATGTTACATAGCAAATAGTCAGGATAAAGATAATAAAAGTTCATAAGATACGGAAACACAGACGAAGGCAACTGAAGCAGTAATAATTGACATTCGGTAGTAAGTTTAGCATCTAACATTGATTTTCACCCTATTTATACAAGTAGTCACAATATATAGATATGCAGATGTTTTACCTCTGAAGGACCAAAGAGGCAGACTTTAAAGTTTCCATCAGCTAAAAGTCGCAATCTATTGCAACCCGCACAAAAATGCTGAGTCATTGACGTGATAAAAGAAACAGTCCCAACATGCCCATCTATCATGAAGTTCTTCGCTGTATCTGTTGGATGATCCCGCATCCTCTTAAGCTCTTTAAATTGTTTTGTCTGGTTAAATCGATAACAAAAGTTAGGAGAAAGCATTTAGGAATTTCTATAAAAGATCAAGACAGACTTCTAACTTACCACTCTATCCCACATTTCCGAGAAAGGAACAAGCTTCCTAAAATTCCAGACATTGCCATCAAAAGGCATGAACTCAATAAACCGTACATTGATTGGTCTATCACGAGTCAACTCTACGAAATCACAGAGCTCATCATCATTAAACCCACGGATTACAACACAGTTGACCTAATAGCAGCCAGCATATGCACAAATTGAGAAGACTCTGAGTTTAGTATCAATAAAAGCCTTCCAAAAAAATGAACAAATAAGAAAACATAAAAGAATCACCATTCAACAAGGAATTTTAAAGAACATACCTTCACAGGATTGAAACCACAGCTTATGGCAGCATTGATTGACTCCATAACCCTTTCATGTCCTTTCCTCCTGGTCATGAGTTCAAACTTGGCTGGAACCAATGTATCCAAGCTGATATTTACAGCCGTAAGCCCACATTCTTTGAGTTTTGGAAGTTTTCTAAACAGGGTAATACCATTGGTAGTCATGGCCAAAGTCTTGAGTCCCTTCAAATTAGACAGCTGTAAACATATCTCTTCTATATCTTTCCTAATTGTTGGCTCCCCACCTGTCAAACGAATTTTATCCACCCCAGAAGTAACAAAAATATTGGCTAAACGAATTATCTCATTCTGTGACAATAGTTGAGGGCTAGAAGTAAGCTCTACACCCTCAGCTGGCATACAGTACTGACAACGTAAATTGCAACGTTCTGTCAAAGAAATTCTCAAGTAAGAGTGCATCCGCCCAAATAAATCAACCAACGTATCAGGAACAAGATCAGTATTCTGTGGATCTTCTGACCCATGAGAAGTTGTAAATGTCCTGAACATAAATCCATTGAAAGGATAATTTAATAAAGCTTTAAATATGCTAGTTCTGGATGCAAAACTTTTTCCAAGTTCACGATCAACCTGCAAGCATGTAAATTAACATTTTTAGCTTCCAAGTAAATTGAGCTAGAATTTATTTGCCAGCACCATTGCCAACACCAAGAAGACAAAAGCAAAGCTCAACTTCCTCAACTAAGAATGAAATACAAAACTTCATGTATCGGCAAAATTCAACATAAGAGTAACCAGCAGATCTACTATGTCAGAAATATTTAATCAGCTTAAATATTTCCATGTAATTAAGTTTATGCATTTGAATCATTTATCACAAAAGAGCACATATACATAATATTGGACGCTGGTTATGACATCAGCTTACTGTCAAATGCCAAATCGAATCCAATCAGCAATCACTCATCAAAGACTATAGAAAAATGAGGAAGGGACATCGTATAGACATGGCAATTATAAAATGGAGAAGAGAAAGACTGATTACAAGATTTAAAGAGGTCAACATCTTAATCGATTTTAAAGAACTGCAGACGATAGACTGTTTAGCCTGTAACACAATACTTTATTTTCTTGTCCTTTAGTGAAAGAGAGAATGAAAGGGTTCTTTATTACCACCACATAATTATAATATAAAGATGAAACAAAAATAGTAGATCCACTATAAAAGTGAAAATCAAATTGAGGAAGAACTTACAGCATGACAAAAGAGTGTTGTAGAAAGTACAGAAACACTTTTAAAGAACATCATTGCTTACTGCAGTCCACCTAGGGAATTTTTACCTAAAAAGAAACAATTTAACAAATTAAAGGAAATAGTGAACACACATAACCATATTTATGCTTGGAGCTCGATCTCAATCAACAAATCACAGATAATAATCTTCATTAGGAGGGGGAAAAGAAGGATACACATTTGTCATGGGGAAAGAGTTTGACAAAAGGCGCTAAAATAATACAGAAAATAAACTAAATATAAGTAGAATGAAAGATGAACGGAATGAAAATAGATCTGCACAACACAAGGCCAAGCGAAATATCTTTGATTTGGTAGGATGAGCAAGTTTTTGATTGGATTGCAGGGGCCCACTTTGAGTTGTGCTAGAAGTTTAAGATAATAAGCCTTAGTCACTGAAAGTTGGTCCTTTATCTTCTCTATCATATTCATGCCAAAGGCAATTGCTTCCAAACTTCAGTTCATATAACTTTTCACTTCCTTCAAGCACCTTCTCCACCGCTGCCTTTCATGTCTCTCCTCCCATCCTCTACTTTACTATCACTTCTAGAAAACTATGTGAAAATGAAGATAAAGATAACCCATCTAGCATGATACTTTTCCTTACTTTACCTCCAGTAACCCATTTGGTGTGACACTTCAACTCACAGAACCATCCTGTTCTTCCTTTCCACCAAACAAAATCATAGGTTTTCCTAATTTACAGGGAGACACAATCCAAATAAAGACCCATAATGGTATATGACTCAAATATGATGCATCCAACGTTAATTAATTTTATCCTACTTCAATATGATGCATCCAACATTAATTAATTTTATCCTACTTCACCCAACCTGAACTGATTCATTTTGATCCAATCTTACCCAATTACGCTCTCTTTTCTTAAGACTGAAAGATAGAATGCAATTGTCACCATTTTCACCCAAAAAGTTGCTAGACATATTGACCCAAACTACAGAATAAAACAAAATCATAACAAGCCAAACTAAAAAATAAAACAAATTCCTTGATCATTTCAAACTTATTGAGTCTAGCCTAACTTGGCCCAACAAATTATGGACCGAATTGAATTGACCCATATGTAGTTGATTATTGCTATTTTACTCAAAGGAGAAGGAATTTTCATGTATTCTCACATTTCCCAACTCTACCTACCTTATATAATAATGATTATCCAATAAAGACCTGGCTTAACATAAAGTCATCCACCTAACTCTAGATTTGGATAAAACAAAGTCACCCAACTAACTCTGGACTTATGCAATGAGTTGGATATCATAGAAACTAGTTCCCAAAATATTAGAACTTGAAAATTGATCAAAGAAAGATACATTTCCCAATGTAAAGCATGGTTATAATAAATTGGACATCAAATGAGCAAAAATAACAAGCCCAATTCATTGATCGATGCATATGAAGCTGGAACTTGGAACTTATGAAAGATATATGGCACATCTTACTAACTGATTAAGAAAATAGCTATTACTAAAAATGTGTCTTATCCTATCCAAAACAAAATATAAGCATAATCCAAGTTTCATGACGTCACAGCACCGAAGTTAAATTAAAAATATTATGCATATGAATTACTATGAATTAGTGATGGGGTAATAGTGAGCTAATCATAATAAAACCTACTTTCAAACATAATTACCAAGAATCTTGGAAATTCACACAACAAGAAACCATTTTCTACAACTAATCAGTCAAAAAACTATCATAGAAATTGGTTCCCAAAATATAGAACTTGAATAGATAACAAATTGAACATCAAATGAGCAAAAATAACAACCCAAATGCATTGACCAATGCATATGAAGATGGAACTTGGAACTTATGAAAGATATATGGCACATCTCACTAACTGATTAAGAAAATAGCTATCACTAAAAATGTGTCTGATTTGATACGCATGAACGAGACGAAAACATAAGTAGGATAAATTAGAATGATAATCAATATAATTAGTAGTAAAGTAGGCACTAGCCCTGCATAACAATCAACATCACAATGACATTTATGCATAAGAATAAGGTTTGAAAAAATCAACAATGTCAAAACAATGAAACCTGTTCTTTTACAAGCAATCAAGTTTAAAGACAAAATGATAATGCTAAAGGGTGTATATCTACTGTCAAATGACCAGAAGGGCCTGTATCTACAGACAAATGATCAGAGTTTTACAGCCACAGCAGAAAGGAGATTCAAAGGACTTGATTCTCTAAAGTAGGGTCTTACTGGAAAATTATGGATGCCCATTAAATGAGGAGTTGACCCAAATTAAAGAATTTGCATCTACCAAACAACCTAACACTATGGAGTTGCATTCAGAAAAGGACCAACAAGAGCAATAATGTTGAGCTGAAACACGGAACGTCGGAACCTCACTTCTTAACAAATTCTTAGCTAAAATTGCATTATTCAGGTCAACAAGATAAAGATTAGATGTTGTTTATGTCTTTAAAACCCCTTTGTAAAGATATGGACCATATAGGATTTGAAAATCACAAAGCCTTGAAATTATTGAAGTCTATTCCAGTCCAGTTCAGCAAAACAAAATTAATCTGTCAAATTTTAGATGAATTACACAGCTGAAAATTTATTCTACAAATTACTCGTAATGTTACAATATGAATTAAAAGCCAATCACTCTAGGAAACAACCCAAAATGAGTTATGGAAGATGATGAATAATGGCAATATAGATGTGGAATTTGAATGATCAAAAGTTATAAACCATGCAAATGTGTTGTCAGAGGCTGCCATCCTTTGTTATAAAGTCTAACAAGCCAATAAACCTAAAAACCTCCTATAGTGACATCTAATAGAAAACCAAAGTTCAATCATGACTCCACCCAAGTAGCATGTCATGGACAGCAGGGCACTAGATAAATCCAAGCAGTAAAGTGAAAATTGAAGTAACTAGAGTCACCAGAAAGCTGCTCATAGATAACAACAACAAAATACCCGAGAACTATCACCAAATATCCCCTTTATATCCATAAAGTCTTCTACGACGTAGGAATAGGAAATTATCCTAAATGAAATGTTATGTTTGAAAAATATCAAAAGCCAAATCACGTCACGAATAGTCTAATAACAACATGACTTGACAATTAAGTTACCTCTAAATCAACCGAAGAATTTCACAAGAAATGAGCGGTTAAAAAGGAACCGAACTACAAAAAAAGAAGATAAGGATGAACACAAGCTATTAACAAAAGATAAAAATGACATGTCGAAAGATAAGTCGAGACAAAAAAAAAAAAAAGGAATAGATCAACGAGACAAAAGAGGATTTTGAATCAGTATAAGAAACTAGCAACAAGATGAAATAGCTCACCAAAACTTTAGAAATCAAACGTCCATGTGTTTGTGTGTGTGTGTGTGTGTGTTTTGGTGGTCTTTGAATGGTCAACGAAACATAATCAGAATTAGTAGACACCAAAGACAAATACCAATTTACGACTTATGTAAGAGGAGCGCAACTAAAAGAAGGAAAGAAAAAGAAGAAAAGAAGATACCAAAACCAAGCATTACCTCTCGTGATTCCTGCTCAACTTAGATATTTTTTTAGTGCTGTAAAATTAAGCCCAGTTAAGATTGCGAGGGCATCTAGGTGATGGACTCAGTCTCTAGGTAACAATCGAGTAATAGAGATAAGGTGTGCTGGTTTCCTACGATGAAGGAGAAAGGAAGGCCTGGTCAAGTAATAGTAGGAATTCGTCGAAGGAAGTATGGCGATTGTGGCTCTAGATTTTGGTTAGAGATCAGAGTGAATGAAGTCGATGAGAGGGATGACGAAGGACAGCTACTCCAAGTATTCTATCATAAATGGATCAGAATAGAACCAAAATGTCTTTTTTTATATATTAAATCCACACAAAATTTTACAGCTGTTTGGTTGTATTTATTTCTATGATTGAAATCGACATGAAATCGACACGTTCAACAGACGGAACGATTTTATTTCACGGCAAACTTGATTTCATGAGACTCTCCACTCTACTTTACAAGGTTAGAGGATGAGTCATTAATTATACCTAATTTTTTCTTTATATTTTTGTGTTTTGAATCTCTAAACTTCTGATAAGAAAAGAGTAATTTTACTAATTATGAAAAAATATAAATAAAATATATTTGGAATAAATAATTTTTATTTTTATTTTAAGAAAACCACAATATATTACAGAAACAAAATTAATCATTTTCGATACGCCTCAAAGGGCTTCAAAAAGGAGTTATAAAATTACTAGTTTCGTACTATATAAGCAACATAAGATAATGAAGCATAATTAAGTAATGGGGGCTGATCACTAGACTTAATTCCAAGAGACGTCGTTTTGAAAGGAGATTCAAACTTATACTTTTGTGAATGCTCAGGTGCAGTCCGATCTCTTCCAATGCCATGAGATCTTTGATAAATGCATCTTCACTTGTGGCTTGATCCCCAAAAAATTCTTTTACTTTTTCTATTAAATAGGAGAGTGAGGTATCTGTTTCCTTCTTCATTATGCTTGATGTTATCGCTCAGAACAAAATTATTCCACTCCGTAGGCAGGTTACCTAAGTTACCATTCTGTTTTCTTGTAACATTGTAAAACTCTAACTTTTTTGTTAAAATACTAGCCGCACGTCATTACACTAGTCAAAGTAAAATAATTAAACCTACTACTATAGTAATGGTGAGTCTAGGTCGATCCTACAGAGAGTGTGTGTAAAGTTTATGAAATAAAATTAACCGGTGTTTAGGTTTAACGTGAGAGAGGGAGGGGTTATTTTTGAAAGCCGAAAATAAAATGAAACTATCTAATATAAACTAATTAAAGAAAACATGCAAAAATGGTAAAAGTGGGGAACTCGGTAGGAACCCGGTTCTTTGGTTCAATCTCGACCTACACCCTAATTAAGCATATTTTATTAATTTGTTGTTCTCAAACCTCTCCTAGTAACTATTAATCGTGAGTTAATAATTAACCTGAGTTTTCTCTTAGGTTTTGTTAATCAAGATACGATCGTTAATTAAACTTAACCACCGAATAGCCTAGCGATCTCTAGATTTAATTAGGCAGTAGCATTAACCACATACGATGCGTCATTTAACCTAGGTCATGTTATCCCTAATGATTGCGAATCATTAGTCGCTACGCATGAATTTCAACATAACAATTACGAATTATATTGAAATTCTAGCAGTGGGTTTGCAATTAACAATTCAATGAATGCATTAAAATCATCATCTCATAATAATCAATGGGTTCATACACAAATAACCGAATAATAACGAAAATTTGATTATCCATACACAATGCCCAAATCAATTAACATAGGATAACACAATCAATTTCTAATGAGAGAAAGAAACAACAAAATAATAAAAAAAATGCTTAACCCAAGTCGTCGATGTCGATGTCACCTCCGAACCGGCGTTGGGACGTCTAGCCCTTCATGAGTCTTTCCCAAAAAAAATGCTTCAGCATTCATTTCAATCCCTAGTCAAAAACCCCTTCTCTTCTCTCAGCCTAGCTGCAGCCTTTTCTCCACCAAGCCTCTCACCGTTGCTCTTCACTATCTACAGTAGCTGATGGGACAATTTAAGTGTGTGTGGGATTTGGTCCACCCCCACTATTCACGCCTCCAAACTTTCTGCGCAGCCTCCTTACTCCTCACCGTTTTCATGCCTCTTCTCATCTGCATTTAACGCAGAAAATTACGCTAAACGCAGACGTATCACACAAGCCTGCACTATCCCTCTTCACGCCCACGGTACGCCTCCACTGTTCTGCTTGATTGGACAATTAAACTTGCTAGCTCTTAAAACCCTTCACGCCCGCAGCTCTCTTGTTTTAACGCTGCGTTTAACACAACGCACGTTCATCCTGCACATTAAACTTATGCAATACACACATTGCACACACACATTAATGACTTTACACAATTATAAGCATTCATTTATGCACACGTATGTATATGAAATATGTACGATACATGTTCATGACAATCTCGGGTATATTATCAAATTTCACATTTTATCACATTCTCATTTTTAGCATCATTTGCTTTCATAATAACTCGTTTCTCATTTACTTTTACTAGATACACTTTACTCCTCTTCTTGAACTACAACTTTAATCATATGAACCACTTCATCTCCATTATACACGTCTTTGGTACTTTAATACCAACAATTCAATCATTAATGTTATTCTAGCATTACAAGACCAAACAATTTTCCAAACTCTCACTTCAGTCCTATATCACTTTCAAAAATTCAGACCTTTGGGTTAATTTTTCGTGATCATTCTGATCAGTAAATGAAGTAATTTGGTAACACTTTCTTCAAGAAAAGTGTTCTCCATTCTCTTAAGTTTCTAATGACACCACAATCATTTAATTTGGTTCAGTATTCCAAAAGTTATATTCATAATAATTCAGACTATTCATAAGCTCAAACAGTATCCTGTACTCATCTTTAATTAAAAAATATGGAATTCTAGAGATAGAAATAAATTTCAACTCCTTCAAAACAATTGTAGCCCTATGTCTTTAGTTTAACCCAAATCAAAATTCATCTCATTTCGATAATTACATAACAAGTTATGTATAAAATACCAGAGCATGTTCAGTGAAATGCTCCAGTTATCATTTTCCAGAACTCCTCATTAATTCCGTCGCAAATTCATCAATCAATCTCTCCTGAATGATTTCAGATGGTTATAATTATTGGTGGAGATGAAAATCAATGTGTTACGAGTCCAATGGCTCAAGTCTCATGTCATTTGGAGGTCGGAAGAAGAAGTTATGGCGAAAAGATCAAAGGATGTTTGTGTTTGTCAACTTTCATTGCACCTTCACTATGCAAGATCGTGCTTGTGCACAGTCGTGCAATTCCAATTGCTTCTCCATTGTCATGAATTCATGATCGTGCTTGTGCACAATCGTGAAATCCCTTGTGACCCTTAGGCTCTATTTGGTTGAAAGGTTAGGAATGAAAGGGGATGGAACGTAACACACTTCTATCGTTTGTTTGAGGATTTCATAATGGAATAGAATAAAATGGGATGGAAACGGAGGGTTTCATGTTATGTTCCATTTCATCCTAAACAGTGAAAATAAGAAACCTCCGATTCGAAGGGTTTAGGATGGAACGCAAACTAATAAATACATACTACCTAATATACCCTCAATAATTCTTCTTAATACCAACTCTGAACAAATCATAATATTAATATATTAAATAGAATATAAT
>JAOSBP010000009.1:60648-71374 GCA_027563825.1 Erythroxylum mucronatum
AGTAAAACGTGATCATCAATCAGAACACATACTAGCCTTAATTCATTATTGTTCCACCAATAATGATCGACCAGGGATAGTTTAGAATAGTGTTATAACGCTTATAGTTTTACTATCAAGTCACATACTCGATGACACAAGCCTAATACCATTCATGGAATGTAACTCACATTACATAAACGAAATACATGCATATATAAAAGGAATACCTCATAATATATTATTAACAAGTCATAAAGTTAATACATGAATCACATATGTCCATTGGCCTAGGGCACACTACTAACAAATTAATCCTTTTATTATCTAATGATGCAATTGGAATTAGAGCATGGAATTCGTGTCTACTCTAAATAATCCAATCATATTCGTTCTTGCTAATTATTAAATGATATTTGAAAACAAAATTTTCCAAATTTCAATTTACTTTGGCCAGAGATTCCCAAAATCATTACTAATCAAGAACAGCGAAACATTCTTCCTAATTACTTAGGACAACGAATTCTTTATTGATTTACATAACTATCTCCACATAGTTCATACTATATCCAATAACTACCGAATTGAAATATTCCAAGAATAGAACATAAGTAGCATCAAAACATAGTACTTTCTATATGAGATAACTTTGGTAATCTCAAGTCTAAGGATCAATAATACAACCGTCATAATGAGATAATCCACAAACACACAAGTAATGTTCCATTCAGGATTCTCCTAATTGGGTCAGTTCTGTGAACTTATTCTCTAATAAGCACCCACATGTTTGTTTAAGTGCCTCCACACTTTAATCTATGAGATCGATTACTTTCTTCATAAGAAAGAAATAAATATGTGCTAGTTTAACCATTTCATCAATACCCCATCTTGATGAAACTATGACTAGGAACATTTTAGGAATGATACAAAATGCAATTCGAATCTCATAATTATAATAACACTATAATTTCTAATTACATAATAATTATTCCAGGGATTTTATCTTTATAATTAATAATTAAATAATTAAAAATATACAAATATAAAGAATGCCTTTCATTGAATAAAACAAATTTTATACAATTAAATTTACAACCAAAATTGGCTATAAGGGCATAAACCAACACGTTAAACTGAGCACTATCTAAGACTGGATTACCAAATCATTTAGTCAATTGAGTTCGATTGACCAAATGTGATGATTAACAACCAAAACTATGTTGTTTTTTGTAATCTTGACATGTAAACTAATTAAATGGAACGGTAGTTCAAAATTTATAGGGGTCATCAACAAATGGTCATACTTTGCTGCAAGTTACATAATACATAATACATAAAAACAAACAAGGAGAAAGAATACATATGAGTAAATTAAAGTGATTATAAGAGTTAGCGATGCAAAAGGAGTTCTCTAAGCATATAAATCTTTATGTATCATTTGTCTTCATAAATTACTGAAACGATTAAAGAAAAGATGCAATGAATTTGAAATTTTTAGATTCAAAGTAAGTTAAAAGAGTAAAACCACTATGAGTTATTGTATTCCTCTCCTCTTACTCCTAATTATTATTGTCTTTATGGGACTATAACTATTATCTCTTACTTTAATTACTTTGCCTATATCATTGCATCAATCACTTCTGCATAAGATTTTAAAAAGTTCATTGCATTATAAATAAGGTGTTTGATAAATTGTATACTCTCATAATTAGGGATAATTCACTTAATTCAATCTCTCTTTAAGTGCTTTCTTGGCAACAATTTGTTCCAAAGCATTTTTTCCTTTTAGGTGAACTAGGTATTTAGCAATATAAAAGGAACGATTGTGGTATACATGGAAGGTCAAAATATTACAAGCATCTAATTTCAATGTTAACTATTATCGACATGCTACAATTGATTAGAAGTATGCTTGAATACAAACGAAAGACTTAAAAAAAAGATAATGCAGTCATTACCCTACTATAAAAAGGAATAGAGAAAATTTTAAGGAAAAGAATTAGCCTTAACTAGAGAAATGAGCTTAGGGTTAAATTGTGAAATAAAAAATTGAAGTACCCTTTTCTAGTTGTTTAAGCAAATACCTAAAACTTGAATATGTTTAGTTGAAGTGTCGAAAAGAAAACATTAATTGAATTCCTAAAAATTTATAATATTATTAAGATTTAAAATTTTTTAGAAATGTTTGTAGTGAACTTATAGGACTTGAATGAAAAATGAAGTGCCTATAATGAAATTTAAGTCATAGAATTAAGAAGAATTGTTTAAAATGAATCTTAGGACTTTAAAAATAAATAGAATTCATTAGATTTAAAATGCAAAGAACAATTCCAAGAGTGACTGCTAAAGTCTAAAATGTAAAGTGCAACTGCTAAACCAATTTTTAGTGCAGCACCCCATTACCATGGAGTATATACTTGAATATCTTGAGGACATTCCAATACATTACCTACAATAACGACATGCTAGAGCAGTCACGTCTGTAAATTAATCATGGAATCAACATTCAAAGCGTAGATATCACAATATTTTAAAACCCAAAATTTCCTCTTTTCATTTCGTTAAAATCGAATATGTACATCGTAACTTTACAAAACATTCATGTGTGTACATTATGAAAACTAATCAAAGTTTACATCTCTGTATGCCTAACACGTTACGTACATAAGGAATTATACAATACTTTTATCAAAATTCTTCAATCTTAGTTGATCAACCTTTGAGCCATGTCTTCTATCCAAAATCAGTGCTAGCTCTCTTCTAATTTCACTTAGAAGCTATATCGTCTCTCTCGAACATGAAATGTCAACATTGTAATTTTGGTGAGTTTTGCAAACTCAGGATGGTTAACTCAAATCATATAACACGTCAACACGTACAATCACATAATTCACATTTATCATCATGTACCATCACATAACACTTTGTTCACAATTTTCACGTTCTCATTCAACACAATTCAACAATACATTTCAATCATTCAAACACACATATTAAATGTATATGCAATGATCATGAGACTCATTTTTTATTATTACATTGTTGTGACCAAGTGCCTATAACTGTCCCGTATCCATTGTGGATACTGGGCCCATTGATAATTGTCGCTTATCCTTTGGGGATATAAGGCTTATTATACATAGTGAGCCTTTGGCTCTTAATCACATTATGAGCTTTAAGCTCTTTTTTAATGGCTATTAAGGTCACAACTGCCATTATCTGTTCATGTGTTAGATCTTGTTTCTGGAACCCAACTCTCTCTCTGATACCATAAATGTTGGATCCTATTTTTGGAACCCAACTCTTGCTCCGATAACACAAATGTTGGATTAGAATCCAACATTTGCTCATATGACATAAATGTTGAGCACCATTTCTGGAAACTAACTCTTACGAAGAACATAATCATTGAACTTGTTCTAATGAAGTTTCCTTAATCATCATCCATTTCTCTTCTTACTTTGATACCATAAATGTTGGGCACTGATTGCTGGACCCAACATTCCTTATCATAAGAAATATACTTGTATTTGTTCCCATGCAGTATTATTCCCATTTAACCCTCATTAGTCATCTCCAATTCATCATCATCTTTTAATGCCTTAATGTTGGGGCCCTGTCTTTCAAATCTTTCTTATACTGAAGCAAACATTCGAAGCTTAACCTCTATCCAGATATTGAGATATCGAATGATCCAATGGGATTGCTCACACAAATCATGTATGAACATGTAGCACAATCTTGCAGCATTTAAAAACATTAAATGCACATGAATGAGGTAGTTGTAAAATTATTACTTGACAGAAAACTTTTAATGGCATTTCTTGACAGAAAACTTTTACTGGCTTACTTCTTAACTGTAAAAGTGAAACCCACGAGCTCTAAGCTCACCCCCCAAATCTCCTCCCACTCATTCAGGTGATGAGCAGGATATCGAGTAGGTCAAGGGGCAAGGCAGCACTCCTAGTTTTGGTTATTTTGTGTTTAAAGCAAGTTTTGTAAAGCAAGGCTTTAGTTGTATTTTGAGCAAATCATGGTTCATGTATCTTTTGTATTTTGGGATTTTGATGTATTGATGTACTTGAAGCTCGAAATGCCCACTAAAGCTTTGTAAAACTTTTATCTTTCGTTGCAAATGATATATTTTTGCATTTTTGCCCATGACTCTCAAGTTTGTGTGCTGTTTCTTTTAAATTTTCATAAGGGAAAATACGTGTTCTGACTTTGGGGGAAATTTTGGATTAATCTAGGCTAATTTAGGCAAATGAGTCTTCTAGAAAGTTGTAGGTCTTTCTTTTATCTTTTCAACAGTATATAATATGAAATTTTTAGAAATCTGAGGTTAAAGTTATGGTCCTTGTAAAGGAAAACGAATCTTCTGTGTTTTGCTTCTTCTATGTTTTGTTTCTTTTTTGATGATGTGTCTTCTGTGATGACATGTTGTATGTGTTTTGTTTCTTCTGTGATGACGTGTCTTCTTTGATGAGGTGTCGTCTATGATGACGTGTCATCTGTGTTTTGTTTCTTTTGCGATGATGTGTCTTCTATGATGATGACGTGTCTTTTGTGATGACGCGTCTTCTAAGATGACATGTCTTCTAAGATGACGTGTCTTCTGTGATGACTTGTCATCAATCTTTTGCTATTTTCTATCTTCTGCTCCATTTTTGACCCTTCAAACAATAGAATATGTCTTTGACGTCTTCATGAAAAGTTGTAGATCTTGAAGTACTCCTTCGAACCATATGAAGAACACACAAATCTGATATCCGCAAGGAAAGTTATGGCAATTTTCCCCATTTGTCTGTCTTTTTCCATTAGTCTACTTTTTCATATGGTTTCGTCTATACCTACCTTCTAGTCCACCCTCCAGGTGATAAAATATGATCTCAAGGTTTTCTTCAAAGTTGTAGATTTCAAAGTCCTCTTTGAAATTGTCCTAAGATGATCTTAACCAGATATCCTTAATGACAGTTATTCTAATTGCCCCAAGGCAGGTGCAATATGATTGAGGTCAAAACCATGTTCAATTCTTTCAGCCATAACTTTATTATAGTTTCTCCAAATGAGTTGATTCTTATCTCAAAATAAACTGGAGACATAGAGCCATAAATGTTCTGAACAAGCCAAAATGAATTTCCCGCTTTAGGTTCCCAAGCATTTGTTTAGAAATAGTAGAAGTAAGTTATCTTGGTGTTTGTCTTGGTAGGGGCATGCCACCCTAGTGGGACACGGGTTTAGATGTCATTTAGGACGTTGGGCTCATGACTCACGAGAGCGGGGTGTTCAATAACATGCATTCATTACATATATTCAGTCAATCAAAAGTGCTCAATATTACACAGTCATATTCACTATCACATTCTCATTCACATTTATCATTGGACCTTAGTTCGGCATTCAATAGTTATGTTGAGTACACTTATTTCTATCAGATTCACATATAAAGAGCACTACCAATATCTCATTCATGCATCAAATGACTTGGACATTCAATGTTCAGAATTAGCACAATCATATTCACAAATTAATTCAATACAACATTTAAAACAAACAATTTATTAAGTGAGACCATATAGGTTCCTCGCCATTTGTTGTAGATAGCTATTGCCTTAAAGTCCCAATAATGTCTAGATACACTTACAAATATGACAACTTTGCACAATTATATAAGTATTAACTTTTACACATATGTATATATGGATTATATACAATCCACAACACCTTACATTGTTCAACGTTTAATTAAACTCTAATTAAACAAATCTAACTACAAAGCAATAAACCCCAACTCAGCTGTTCATAACAATGTAGTTAAACGTGACAATGTAAACTACTAATCCAAACAATACATTAAATGTCCAACATTTAATTAAACTATAATCAAATAGCTTCACTACAAGTTAAAAATCCTATACTTAGGCATTCATAAATCATAGCTAAACTACTGATTAAGCTACTCCTCTTTGACGGTCGATAAACTCTAGCCATCACTGCATCTCTGGGAGAAAAGAAATGACTATCCACACATTACAACCGGAAACTTCACAACTCTTGGCGAATCCAAGCTACCCATGGTGGAAGTCCATGGTGGAAATGGAAGATAAAACTTATATAGAAATCATCCCAGGGAACCCCAAGGGGAACCCTAGGTGGTAAGATCGTGACTGCTTCCTCTCTGTTCTTTCTTCACTCGTCTCTCCTCTTTCTGTCTGAATGAAGTTAATCGATCCCCCATAACCTAATTTGGCAAGGTTTATATAGGATGGATCAGGTCGGGTCAGTACAGTGAGTGAAATTTCCATTTAAAGTCTAGATATCCGTCTGCACGTCGCGGCGAGTTAATTAATGGACATCGCGACGTGCTATTCTTGTTCACTTGCCGCGGCGGGTTAATTAATGGACATTGCGACGTGTTGTCGTATGTTGATGTGTCGCGACATCCCTTCTTCTTGATGCGTCGCGATGTGATAATTAAGTTTCACCGCGACATAGTTCACGCCGCGACGTGCCTTCTTCTTGATGCGCCATGACGTCCATGGAGGAGCTCATGTCTTGTTGACTTTCTGATCCTTTTGACTCTTTTTTTCTCCTACAATATAAAATAACAATTTGTAGTATCAATTATCCTTAGAAAAATTATAATGCATTTAATGTCAATTTGCACAATTTTACTAACAAATTGCATAAAATATAAGCTCACTGTAAGGGACTAATTTAAACACAAAATTATGAATTAAGAGTCAAAAAGTACATTAACATCCATGAAAGTGTAGCCAATTTATATGATAAACTTGGGCTCAATCAATGACAATCTCGGGTATATTTCCTTTATTCATATCACATGATCATTCATACTTCAAAACTCATATAATTATAATTTGAACTTAGGTTTACACCTCAATAAAACAAATTTATTATAAGTTCATCGCTCAATCGATCATTCCATCTTTTTCTCAAAACAGATTTTTGGGTCAATTTTTTATGGTCATTAAGACAAGGAAAACGAAGTATTTAGGCATTAAATTCTTCTAAAAAAATGATTCCATATGTCTTCTGTTTCTATCGACACCAAGTACTCACAATTTGGTTCAGTATTCTGCCAGTTATACACAAAGTACTTCATACTGTACTTAAACTGCAACTGCACTCAGTACTTAACTTCAAGCCAAATTTTGAAACTCTTAAAGATAGAATTAAAATTCGATTCCTTCATCACATTTGTAGCAATATGTCTCTAGTTTAATATAAACATAAAATACTCCCAGTTAGATATCTACAGATCAAGTTATGGCTAAAATACAGATGTATATTTAGTGAAAACAATCCATTTAAGAAATTCTAGCACACTTCATCATTTTTATCCCAAACTCATTAATCAATAATTATCAATCCTTTCTTAATGAATTCAGATGAACATGAAATTTGGTGTAGAGGAAAGAAAATGTGTCAGGAGTTTGTTGTTCAAATTTCAAGTCAATCGGAGGTCCAAAGAAGAAGTTATGGCCAAAAGAGTGAAGGACATTCAAAACTGTCAAAAACACTGCATTCTCACTATCACGATTGTGCGCTGTCTGTTGAACCTTCTATGTTACGATCGTGCACTGCCCAATTTCTCCTCTCAGTCATAATCGTGTTTGTGCATGATTGTGCAAATCCTAAATAATCCTTTTTGTTACGATCGTGCTTCGTGAAACTCCCTTAAGGTTTCAAGCACGATCGTGATAGCCGATCTTCCCCAGATTTTACGAAACAGCAAATTTTTCATCACTTCTTTATCTCTTTTGCTTAGTCTATCGCTTGTAACTTATGTCCTCATTATTTCCTCTTCATTCCTACTTCCATTTTAGCTCAACTCATTCAAACACAAATCAAAATCTATGATTGATCATAAACATAAAAAACATAACATATCCTATACATATATTCATCATATTTTCTGCATTTTTTCATTTTCCTTAACACCTTCATTTCATCTCTAAGTATCACCTTAATCCTTCCTATTTGAAGACATCACATTACACTAGCCTTTTCTCTAACTCATACTCACTTTAATCCATCTCTATAACATCCAACGAGATCCACGTATATAAATAGTGAAAACATAGCATAAGCACACCCTCTTTTCATGAAATTTCTACACTCTTTTTGCATCATCATAATGATGTTTCTATCTCAAAAATAATCTCAACAACAACTTATGAAATATTGTTCATCAAATATGCAAAAGCAAGACATGGAGGCACCCAAGTTTCTCATTCACGTTTCAGCAATAAACAACCTCATTTTATAAACATTTAATTGGTAACTATCATGATGCATGTTTCATTCTACATATCATGAAGAACCATACGATACTTACTTGTTTAAAACTCCAAACTCTTCAAAATCACGTGAACCCTAACTTTCAATGATACATGATCATCAATAGTCAAAGGTTGTAGGTTTTGGTCTTTTAGTAATAGTGATGAGATAACAAACTGAAAGTACCAAAAAAGGTGAGAACAAAGCTTGTGTTGAGAGGGTGAGAAAATGAGTATCATAGGTGAAGAAGATGAAGAACGATATGAAGAGAAATAAACAAGAGGTGAAAACAAATGGATGCAGTGAAAGACAAATAAAAGTGAATATGGTCTTTCACTTTGGGTGAGTTTTGTGGGTTATAACATATGGTGTGGCAAGTGACAAGTGTCACTTTCCTGTATTCTCTCCTTGGTTTTTTATTTAACTAGTCCATTTGTCTCCAAATTCTACTCTAATTATCTCACAATTTTCAATATCATATTATTAACAAATTCTAATACCATTACCAATTATTTCAACTGTCATTTGACACTTATTTATACTAAAATAAGATATTGTCTTGCCACTTGGCATTTTTTTTAGTCCAAAAATACTCATAATTTCGAAAATTTCCTAAATTTCATCAAAAATTCTAAATCAATAATTATACTCTCCAAACAATTTTTAGTACAAATGATAAAAATTCTCGATATAATCTTTAATACTCGATATCTAGTTTAACCGGTGCACTGAAATAACTCAGTGTTTACGACTGATGTCATTAAAAATTTCAGAACAGTGAATAATTTTAGTGACATTAAATTATTGATTTATGATATTTTTCGGTGGTCACAAGATATTGTTCGGGCAGATGTTTGAAAGCTAGAATAAAAATGGCATTTTTGTAAATAAGTGGTCAAGGAGGCATATAAAAGGGCTTAGGTGGAGAATAAGACAAAAACCTATCTTCTTCTTCTCTCTAACTCACGAAATCCTCCATGGGAGCTCCTCCAAGTTTTTTTCAATCTTTGTAACAAGAAGAAGAAGGTGATTCAAGCCATTTGGGTGGTATAAAGAGGTAAGCCTCCACTCCTATGCTTAGATCTATGGGTTTAAAAATTGGTTTTCTCTTCTTTGTGAAACCCATTTGATGGAAGTGGATGAGTTTGATGATTGGATGATAGATTTGTGTTCTTTGATGTTCAATGACATTCTTGAAGAAATTTCATGTATTTGGTGATTTGGATGGTTAAATCAAAACCTAGGGTTTTGAAGGTTAAGCTGTCATGGAGACAGATTTGTAACTCTCTTTGTTCATGTTTTTCGAGCTGTTTAACGTATGAATCTGGAGAAACTTAAAAAATAGAAGTTGTAGATCCAGCTGGCTACTATCTCCATGAATTTTTCCACGATTTTAGGGTGAGCCGAATAAGAGTAATAGGCCCCGATTTGGTACTGGTTCAGAATACCAGCGAGATTAAAACTAGAACTGAAAGTTAATTGTTTGAACAGCTTAGGGTTAGAATTGGATGATACGTTCTTCTTAAAAAATGTTCCAAAATGTGTCTTCTAAGTTCTGTACAAAGGAAATTTTAATTGGATGAGTGTTCTACTAGATATGGCCGAATAAGTGAATCATGTTACTAACTTTAGAGTGACAGAAGAGAACAGAATCAGGGCAGGATTGTAAAAATTACAATAAATCCAATTTGCGTCATTTTTTAGTCGTCTTTGGATATGTGATAGTCATATGGGTCTATTGAAAATTAAGCTTATAATAACCTCAATTGGATGAGAAATGAATGAGTTATAAGGTTTTGAGTCCGTAAAGGTCCGACTCATGACTGCATGTTAAGGCTGATTGTAAATGGGAGATTTGGATCTCTTTAAGGACGAAATTAGAACATGGACATAAAAGAATAAATGTGAGTTTATGTGTAAACTAGAGGTCTGCAAAGTTTGAAAAATATTGGACCTTTGTGTTAAGAGTTATGCCTTCACAAATGGGACTTAGGCAGATTTTTTTTATGACATTTGTTAAGAAATGAGGCTTGTATGAGAATGACTAATGAGATGTATTTTCATGCATGTTACCCAATAGCTTGTGAAAGCGGACAAGGAATAGAACTAGAAGTTGTTCCTAGTACCTTTTAAGTTCAAGAAAGGTATAAAAGAAATCGGAATTTCTGAGATAGTCGAGGCGAGTATAATCATACTACTATACTTGTGTAGTAAGCCTTTCTTTTATCTTGCGGCTTGTTGAATTGTTTTTTAATCCATATGAAATATTTGACATATGACTACATGTTGTTGAGTCTAACATGTTGTATGCCTGATTTCAGATTCTTTACATCTTCTGGTTCCCTTTTTGTGTTGAACCTGTTGACTTCAATTCTTTAATGAATCATGTTTTCCATGTTAACCATGATTGATGAGTTCTCAGAATACCCAGCTGATAGGGTAT
>JAOSBP010000009.1:71474-86276 GCA_027563825.1 Erythroxylum mucronatum
TCGGGCTTCGGTAACGGAACTCAACAGTTGGGGTCTCAGAGAGGTTAAGATTTGGGTTCCGGTATCGGGGTCGGACAGCTAGTGTTGTAATATGAAGCATTGAATAGAAAATTCAATAATGGAATAGCATAAATTTAGATATTAAGGTTACCAAATCTAGTGCAATGAAGAGCATAGAATGTTGAGTTGAATTTTAGGCAAATCAAAGTACTATTAGCTATTGAATTTAAGATCAGTTTCGCATCAAAAGATTAGCAAAGCCCTAATTGAGGATTCAAAATTTATGAATCTTATTGAGAAATTGAAAATGAATCCGAATTTTAAATTTGAATAGGAAAAAAAATGATACATTGTGATTGAAGTAAAGAGTAAGTGTACCTGAAGGAGATGATTGAGAAAAGAGATTTTTGGATAAAGTACAAATGGTAACCTATGCCATACATCCTAGTAAAAATACACTGAAATAGTATTTGACGATTAAGGATGTAGAAGCAAGTGACTGCATATAAGACTTGCCAACAGTCTTAACTGTTGGAGATATGCTTAGAGCTTGTATTTTGGAGTTCATAGGAACATGAGGTCAATGTATAGTTCTAACTGGCTTTAAGTATAATAATCATTATCATAATGATATCATTAGAATACCATATGAGGCGCTATATAATAAAAAGAGTCATCCGCCTTTATATTGGGATAAATAAGGCCTAAAATAGTTGAACGCTAGAATCGATTAGAGATGTTGTTGATAAATGAAATTGGTCTGTATTAGAAACTAAGTGATTCAAGAAAGATAAATGAGTTAGGTGGATCAACACCAAAAGATAAGTAATATAGTGAGATAGACATAAGAGTTAAGTGTATTAACACTAAAAAGATATGTAATATAAGCGAAAGATGAATTGTTTCTGAAAGTATTTCCATGGCAAGGTATACTCAAGTTAAGAGAAAGGATCAACTAAGCTTAAATTGTATTGGTCCTTATGAAATTATTGTGAGAATAGGACCTTGAATTATGTGTTAGTATTACCAACGAAAGATGTTTCAGATTCACACAGTGTTATATGGATATGTTTAGGAAATATCACTATGATTCGATATATGTGTTATTGAAACCAGAAGTGAAATTGTGAGTAATCTGAAACATATTGAGGAAACAGTTACGTGATATCTAAATAAGTAATTGAAGGATCGATTGATTCCATTGACTATAGTCAATTGGAAGAAATTATTCGAGTGATGAAGTTAAATAGGAAACGGAGGAGTATATGAAGAAACAATACCCTTGCCCTTTTGATTAATCAGATAATAACTTTGAGGACCAAATTTATTAAGGGGGAGAATTATAGCATCCCGATTCCATACTAAGGGTTAGAATGCTAGATTTCTATAATTAAGAAATAGCAATGAGAGATTAGAAAATTGCATTTCATGCTCATGCATAATGTTAGCATACACACACACGAATTTAATTATTGCACACATTACAATGAATTGTTCATGCACTCATTTGAAATTTTTTGGTTATAAATGATTGTTTAATTCGATTATAATGTTAATTATGGATTATGTGTCTTAAAAGTTAAGTTGGAGAGTATATTTATTGACTCAAAATTTTTAGTGAAAATTTGAAAAAATTCTGAAATTTTAGGTATTTTAGGACTAGGAAAAATGCCAAGTGACAAGACAATTGATGAATGTCAAATGGCAGTACAAATTTTAATATGTGACATTAAGATTTAATGATAAGTGTCATTAAAAATTAGGAGAAAATTGGAGACAAATGGACTAGCTTTTTAAAGGAACCAATTAGAGACCACAATAAGATGACAAGTGGCAAGTGACAAATGTCACAACACTTGCCACTCACCACTATCAAATTTTTACTCAACTTAAAGACCATATTATGGTCTTTCACTTGTCCATTTACGACAATTGCGTTTTTTCTTCATCTTCTTCATTTGCTCACTTCTTCACTCATGAAACTCTCTTCTCCAAGCATCAAAATGGAATCTTGCTTTCTTCCATTACTAGCCACTTAGCTATCTAGCTATCTTCTTCTTGTTGCTAAAACACCCAACCCATTTCACCTTGAAAGTTGATGATCGTGGGATGCATGGGAGAAGCTAAAGTTAAGTGTGATTTGAAGACATTGAAGTTAACAAGTAAGTATAAAGCATTACTCTTCTTTAATTGTTGAATGAAACATATTTTGATGATAGTTAAGTGTTAAATGATCATAGAATAAAGATGGGTACATGCTAAAATGTGAATGAGGAATATGGGTAGATTCATGTCTTGCATTTATGTGGATGATGATTAATGATTCATAAATTGCTATAGAGATGATTTAGAGTTAGAATGAATCCTTAATGGATGTAGAAAGAAGTGCAGAAAAATTGATTTGTGAATGGATATTCTTATATTCTATTTTTGATGGATAAAAACGTGGGTCATTGGTTTGTTTAGATATAGATTGGATCGAGATTTGAAGTTAAAGAAAAGGCAAGTGTAGTTTCTTTTAAAGGGAAGAACTAGGATGAAATTTTAGAGATAAAATGATAATGGTGTTTAAAGTGTGTTGGAAAAATGTTAGCTACAACATTTTCCACTGATTATGCATCTGTAATTTAGTCATAACTTGTTCTGTAGATATCCAAATGAGATTATTTTAATTTGGATTAAATTAGAGACATATGACTACATTGTTCATGAAGATATTGAATTTAAATTTTGTCTTTAAGAGTTTCAAAATGTGACTAGAAATTGAGTATTGGGTGTAGAAAGTTGATGATGAATATATATGTATATGTTTTGTTTTTAGTGTTCATGATCAATCATGGAGTATAAATTGTTTATGGATGATCTTGAGTTGAAATGGAGTTAGAATAATGGGGAAATGATGAGAAAATTAAACTAGAAATGATAGACCAAGCATAAGGTAGTGAATGTAGTAAGTAAAGAATTTGAAATATGGAAAATAAGGATGCAATTGGATATACGTTAGGGAAAGTGGCATAACGTTTTTCTATAGAACTCGGATTGAGGTCATTTAAGTATGCTTAGAAATAGAACTTTGATTTCTACAACTTCTATGAAGATACCAAAAAGAGATTTTGCTGGTTAAAGGGTCAAAAGTTAACATTATTGTAAGAGACCTGTGAAGGTTCGCTCAGCGGACATAGATGTCCGCCTAATGGACATTCACTGGCCATTTGGTCTTAATTAAGGCTTAAATAAGGCTTGTATTGAACCTAGAATGATGCTTGAATTAAGTGACTAATGTGTAATATGTTTGAAGTGATAATTGGGGTTATAACTTAGTGAATGAATGGATGATATCAAAGTACCAAAGGAATGAGTATAATTGGAATGAATATGTTCATATGATTGTAGTTATGATTCAAAGGAGTTGAGTAATATGCATTAAGTAAATGTAAATGAGAATTGGGTATTATGAGAGCATATAATGTTAGAAAAGGAATGACGAGAATTTGAGTTATGATATTAGAATAACCAAGTGTTCTTGAAGTGTAAGCTTAAGAATAAGCTAGACATATACAAAAGGTAAAGATTGAATGGAGAACTTAGAATGATCGTGTGCAAAGGAAGTGTAAACTTAAGTTCAATTAGACATATATGAATTATGAAATGAGAATGAGCATAAGATGTGAATTCAGATAATATAGCCGAGGTTGTAATTGAGCATGCATTATACATAGCACATACACAAATGTATGTGATTGAGTGTTCATGTGATTGTATAATTAATAATGTGTGTAAATGTCTATTGCATGATGTTGATGTGCAAGATAAAACGTCCGTATCCAAATGTTTCCAGATCATGGAAGCTAATGTTAATATGGAGCATACTGTGAGTAACCTAGACGGTCTCACTTGAATAATTGTTTGTTTTAACTTCTGCATTGAATTATGAATTTGAATTTGAATTTGAATGTGTTGACTCCATAAAACAAATGTCCGAGGTGTTTGATGCATAAATATCATATTGGAAGTGCTCCTTGTATATGAATTGGACTGACTGTGTGATACTCAACTTGATTGTTGAATGCTAGACTAAGTTTCGAAGAAAAATATGAATGTGCGTGTGAATGAAATAAGTGATTCTTAACTTAATTGTTGAAGCCAGACCAAGGTTCGAAGACATGTGTAAAGTGAAATAAAGTGACTAATTGATCTTATGTGATTGATGCATTTCATTACATGAATGCATAATAACATAAAGGCTGTTGTGACCGAAGTAGCCACCGAAAAAGAGCTTAAAGCTCAAAATGTGAGTAAAAGCCAAAGGGTCACTATGTATAATAAGCCCAGTATCCCCAACGGATACGAGACAGTTATCAATGAGCCCGGTATCTATAATAGATACGTGACAGTTATAGGCACTCGGTCACAACAATAACAATCGAAAGTGACTCTCATAAACATTGCATATACATTTAATATATATGTTTTAATGAGTGAAATGTATTGTTAAATTGTGTTGAATGAGAATATGAAAATTGTGAACAAAGTGTTATGTGATGATACATGATGATAAATGAAATGATATGAATTATGTGATTTTATGTGTTGTATGATTTGAATGAACCATCAAGGATGGTTAACTCATTGAGTTCGCAAAACTCACCAAAATTAAAACGTGGCTTTTCAGGTTCAGAGGAGATATCTAGTTAGGCTAATTGAAGTATAGCCACTGAAATTAGATATGGGCTAAGGGTCGGGATCAGTTGTACCTGCATATGTCTTCAGTGATTTTTGAATTATATTTTTGCAAATATTGTTCAATGTATGTGTGTATATTGTAAAGTGTAATAACAATTGTGGCGAGTGATGTTTGTAAATGAAATGAGCCCAAGTGGCTATTTGAATTTTAATGATATGTATAATGAGTATAGTAACACTTGTGAATGAAAATGCTTACAAATAAAATGGGCTAACATTGATTATTGATTTTCGTATATGCGTACCTTGTTTTTTATAAAATTTTTTGTAATAAGTTTCTATTGGTTGACTGCTCTAGCGTACCATACCACCCTCGTAGAGTATGTTCTCGAATACTGTCAGTATGTTTGATGATATGCACTATAAGAGTGGGGTGATATTTTTGATATCAGGGCCCAGATTTAGTATCTTGCATGGGCATTTTTCAAAATATGTGTTAAGTTATATGCATTTTAGACATGTCTTAGTATGCAGTAGCAACTGATTCCTAATCTGAGTCACATGTGTATGAGCCACATGCTTGAGCATTTGTAAAGAGTTTGAGCTGATAGAAATAGTGAGAAGAATGATGATCTATCAGAATGAGAGAAAATGAATGCAGCAGAAAACAGAACATCAGTTGGTATTTAATATACTCTTAGTGTATTTACTGGTGATAATTACCTTTATGGACCTAAAAAAGAGGAATTTGGACAAAAATGCGGCAGAAAACAAAAAAACAGCAATCTAGAATGAGTGCGCGGTCGTGCACATTTACAATATCCAATGATTTCCAATTATGTACGTTTCTATGCACTATTGTGCATACGACTATGTATGAACCAAAAAGTTAAGGTTTTCATATAAAAGCAATATTTCAGAGTCAAAATGAAAGGATAAAGCGGCTAGCATTGTTTTGAGATTTTCAAAGGTGATTCCAGAAGCGATCGAAGCTTAGGAGAGGGGACACAGAGTTTTTATCTAGAGATTCATCAGAACACAAGATCGGTCGTCTATATTATTAGAATACGCAATAGAGAACAATCTGGGAGATTTAGGATATGATTTCATGTTCATCAATGTATAACTAATTTTTCTATTAGTATATAGATCAAATGAACCCTACTTGAATACTTTGACATGTTTTGATTGTTTTGCTAATGCAGTTGAGTTGATTGATTGTTGCGATCCTATTATCAATTTTATGATTGTATATTAATCTAATTTATTGGACTTTAATCTGATTTCATACTTAGTGATTGAGAAATCTTAGGTTGAATAGATCCACGATAATTAGAAAGAGTTAATTGTAATCCTAGAGATTGGACGACATAAATCTTCTAGATTAGGGTCAAACCTAATAGAGGGATTCATAATACGGTAAAGCAACTCTATAAGTTTTAACCCAAGTAATTTGGTTAGAGATCTTAGAAATGGTTGTTAGTAGACTCAAGGTCAATAACTAACCTACCTTAGGAATCTCCACAGTTCAATAAATCAACAACACAATTGCATGACAAACAATCAATTGGTTAAGGTTTTAGGGGGATTCGAAACCTAAATACTAATCACTTGATAGCGATAAATAGCTAGTGACTTAGCCAATTCTTGCTTAAATCATGTTACTTTGTTTACTTGAACTGTTTAATTTTAGTTTCATTAATTCAACCAAAATCAATTTGTAGGCTAAATAATATAACAACAGTAATTACTAGTACTTACCATCCTCATAGGAATGACCCGTATTTGTCGGTACTAGCGACAACTACACCATGCACTTGCGATATTAAATATTGACCACTCACGAAAAAGGTTGAACAAGTTTTTGGCGTCACTGTTGGGGACTATGATATTAGGAACACTTTAGTTTTGTTAATCTAGTCATTACTTTTATTTGTTTGTTATGTTTTATTTATTTGTTTTTACTTGACGTGATTTAGTTTGCTTTGTTTAATTGCTTGTTTTTATTTTAGGTTATTCAATTTGTTTTTATTAGATAGGTTATTTCTTTAATATAGGCTAGACTTCATGTAAGTTTATGACCTGGAGTAATACTAAGAAGTTATTTGACGTAGATCTTAAGATAGAATTATACATAGGAATCATCGTAGAACAAACCTTGGGGAGTTTGAATTAGATTGTTAAATACAGGACTTAGAAGGTCACACAGACACCGAAGAATCACACAATATGGTGGACCAACCAAAAACAATGTTCAACTATGCTAGGCCAGAATTAAATGACACGAAATCTAACATCGTGAGACCAGCTGTACAAGCGAACAATTTTGAGATCAAGTCGAGCATTATTGAAATGGTACAACACTCAGTCTAATTTGACGGACTCCGAGACGAGGACCCTAACGAGCACATCTTTAACTTTTTAGAGATTTATGATACGTTTAAAATAAATGGAGCAAATGATTATGTCATCAGATTGTGTCTATTTCCTTTCTCTTGGAGAGGAAAAGCAAAGCAATAGCTTAATTCTATGACACAATTGTCACTAACCACTTGGGATTAAGTGACAAATTTTTTTTATTGATATACTTTCCTCTTGTGAAGATTGCAAAGCTAAGGAACAACATCTCGTATTACTCTTAAACCAAGGACCATCATTGTACGACAATTGAGTGAGATTTAAGGAGATGCTTTAACGATGCCCGCATCACGAATTACCTTTGTGGATGCAAATCGAAAGAGTAACACAAAGAGAAAATAAGAAAGTAGTATTGATGGTCGCACGAAGTATGATGGATCTGATATTATAGACAAGAGAAATAAGATAAATCGCATCATGCAACAAACATGTGTGAAAACAAACTTGAAGATACTGCAACAGATGAAGACACAGAAGACGAAGACGACGCAGAGGAGAGAAGCCAATATGAATATGATTTGTTTTTGTAAAAAGAAAAGTTTAAAAAATAGATGAAAACTTGTTTTTAGAAATTACGAAAACGTTATTTTTATGTTTTCGTAAAATAGTTACCATTTTTTAATTTTTAAAAATGAAATATACAAACAAGTTTAATTAAACACGATTTAAAAGGCCGTTTTTTAATTTACAAAAATCACAACAAAAAACTAAAAAAAAAGGAAGACAAACAGGCTCTTAGTACTTAAAAATTTTATATTTTTCTGTTATGATTATATAAATTTTTTAATCAATTAAAATTAAATGAGATTTGTCTTATCTGAACAGGACACAACGTCAAGCCTAGGTGACCAGTGACCACGTTGTGCCCAGGGATAAGCCTCTGCCTCGTCAATCAGCAGATAAAAGGACAATTGTAATTCGACACGAAATTGGGTGTTATTTCCGAGTTGAACCATCAGTCGCTGTAGTTCACCGCCTATCAGCTATCACCCAACGAAACCACCCTTACCGCAAACGGTTGAGGAATTATCCCTTCTTTATTCTTTGATTTTCGCCTCAGATACTCTGCAAATTTCTCATCTTGGTAACGTTTCTCCACTCAAATGGTCGTTAATGTCGTTTGCTTCAGCTGTATTCGTTAAATTTTATTTCTTTTCCCCTGCCTCATGCTTGTTTTTTGTATGATTTTGAAATTTTTGTCATCTCGGTTACTTCTTAGTTCTGGTTCGTACAGTAGGATCAGAATCGAAGATCGAAACCTCAATTTTGTTCCTTTCTTTGATTCACTCGTACTGGCCTACACAAATTTCATGGAAAGCTGCTGACTTTCGGGATGCTTTAATAGGGTTACGAATTCTGCTTGTATTTATGCTCGTAGTTTTCGTAAATACTAATACATTCCCGATTATTGTATAGACTATAAAAGAGGGAAGAACAGAAGATAAATACTGAGTGAGATAGAGATGGCGATGCGGGATCTTGTTACGGGAGGAGCAGCATGCGCAGTGTCTGATTCATCCTCTTCATCTTCCAATCCTCTGGGTGCTCTGGCCAATGCTCTTATTGGCTCCTCCTCTAAGACCCAGGTTTTCTTTCTTTCATATTTTTTATTATTGTTAATTATAAGGCTTATTACCTTATTATTTAGGCATAAGGAACTAAAAAGTATTATTTTTTTATTTTTTTTATACTTCAATTAAGCACTCAAACTTTTAAAAATCATAGAACTCAGTTAACAAGTTACCTCCATTGATATTTTATTGGTGTTGTTGACGAAGTACGCGAAGATTGATATTTAAAGGGACTACATGGCTCTTCGTCTTTCTCAGCATGGTTGTTGAGCATTTGTGACAAACATATTGGTATTATGTATTCAAAATATTATTTGATAATAAAAAACTATACAAAAAAGAATATGCCATGAAAGTCCTCTAAATGTTAGTTTCACATCTAAATGTTAGTTTTTACATTGCTTTATCAGTAACATCAATAAAATGTTAAAGAAAACAATCTTTTGAATTAATTTGTCTGATTTTAAAAAATTTGGATATTTAATTAAAAACTTTGCAAAGTTGGATATTGAAATTAAAAAAATAAAAAAGGTTGAACTTTTTGTTATCCCTATTATTTATGCTTTGCTCATTTGACTAGTTTTTCTTTATTGTTAGACTATTTAATTTTTGTTGTTCTTATTGTTGTTTCATTGTTTACTCACCTCTGATGTTTCATTTCTCTTTTATTTGTCCATTGTGTCTTTGTTTTGACAATTGACACTTATCCATGTAATGTTTACATGTGTTTAATATGAATAAATTGTAAAATTTGGATTATATAGGATCATTTTGTAAAATTTGGATTATGTAGTATCATTTGCTACCAATTGGAGACATCTTTCCTACAATACTTGATTTTAGTTTTTATACTCATTATTATCTTGTTGTGTATGCATTAATCAGGAAAGGCTAAATGAAGCCCCTGTATCAACCCCTACTACTTCAGTGAATGGATTCTATCAGGGCACTCCCGACCCTATGAGGGGTCTTCCAGGAGCTGAATTTGACCATTCTTTATCTCAGCCCAATACTCAGGTATGGTGTTCTGTTTGTACATTTTACTTCAAGTTCTGTTCATCACTTGGAAGTTTTGTCACCCATCTTTTTGATGTTTCAGGGTTCAGAATTTCTTCGTGGGTTCCGCTCTCAAGATCAAAATAGGTTTTCTGATGCATGGGAGGAGATACAACATTCTCGTGTTCTTCCTCCTCAACCTAATGTTCCTCAATTCAATCACACACCTGGTGCTCAACTCCAACCGACAATGGATGGTAATGTCTCAACTTTCAATTTGGAAGTTGATTTTAAGATACTGATGCCATCAACATTTGTTGGTTTCTATGGGATTTTGCTACTAATTTAGATGAGACGCTAATGTATATCATGGTTTGTGATGATGGAAGACTAAAATGTTGCCCAAAGTTTAACCCCAATGATCATGTGCATTAGAGATTTTAAATTGCATGGTTCGAGAGATTAACAAGGTGATGGATCTAGAGCTTGTACCACATTATGGGTTGATAAGCACGGATGGCTAGCCACTATAATAGGTGAATGGGCATGTGAGGATGGTAGTACGCCAGCCAGTTCAAAGATGAAATTTTAAGTGACAAGAATGTGTATATCTTGAAAGATGCCTTTGTTTTGTTTATAACAATTACCTTAAAAAAATTGAATCTATGGGATGTGTCTTTAAGGGTGTTGTTGGAAGAAGCTTACTTTTTAGCCCATATAACCATTATGTATAAAAGGTTTCCTACGCCAACGTTGATGCAAGGGCGCTGACTGCGATCAAATCATAGTGACCATAACAATAATGAATAAATTCTTAAATTCTTCTAAAACAACATTTTTGATCCCTTGCAGGGTCTCCCCAATCAGTTCTGTCAAGCTTTTTGCACTCGTTCATTAGTAGTAGCCATGGAAGAATTCCATTTTGTCCTACCAACCTTCCGATGTTAGGGCTGTCTCAAGGTGACAAAAAATGCATACGCGACCGTAGCAGCATAATGGTACGACACTTTGTCCCTGATCAGAACGAGGATTATATTAATGCTCAGGTAAAATTCTTCTTCCTTCTTCAAGATCTGTTAGTTCTTTTAATTCTTTTAAGTTGAAATGTTATTTCTCTTACTTCAATGTCATTAAATATGGAAAGCTATGAGTCTCAGCTTAACAAAGTTATCTCTATCAGGTGAATGCATTGTTGTCTTCATTAGAGATTGACGGAAGTGTCCCAGCACAGGGACCTTTTCCTGGAAGACTGGGGGAACTGGAGGAGTATTGGAACGAGTCTCAAGGTCCTCTAAGAGCTGGTCTTCAAGCTAATGACAGGTGGATTGAAGAGTTCAGCCAACACAAAGCACAGCATGATGATCCTGATGCATGGGCTCACTCATTTGAACAACAATATGGTGCCAATGGTTGGGTCTCACAATTTGAGCAGGTAGAAAAGTTGGAGTCCTTACTTTATGGTGACAGAAACTACTTTTTAGTTGATAGATCTGATGGAGCTGCACAGTCATTGTTGGTCTCAGACCATTCTCATGCTTAGATATGTTAACTATGGTGCAAAATAATGTGATTATTCTAATATGAAGCTATTTGTAGCAACTTCTATATGAGGAAAAGTAAGGCAATGACAGACAATTTGGAGAAATATATCAACTTCTATGTGATATTCAAAATTAAAATGTGAACTTCTGTGCACTTTTTTTAGGTTTGATAGTCTTTCTTCGGGGCCACTGAGGTTTACTTGCTGGGTTTTCATATGCTTAAAGCTTTGTGCTCCTGCATCCACGTCATTTTTCTAGGAACTTCCATTTAGATGTTGCTTCCTTGTTAGTTTCTTTTTCATTATTTTCTTCTCACTATCTTTTTACATTTTTTGAATAGTGACATTCAACAATCATATCATGGCTTCAAAATTTTCTGTTTCATTCTCTTTTATATTGGTTTCTTATGTTAGATTTAGCTCTTTTCTCATTTTTGATGTATACATTAAGCTAATTTTAAGACGTTTGCTATGCAATCTGTTCAATTTATCTTGATAGTTTGACCATTCACTTGTTTCACAGTGTAATTACATGGATTTTGTAGGTCACGTTGATAAGTATCATTCTGTTTGATGTTTTTCCAATTTATCGTATGTATATATGGCTATAGGAACAAAAAGTGGCATCAATAGGTCAGATGAGGCATGCAAATGTCTCAAATATGGCAGCAATGGAGCAGACTCATATGCTTGCTCAAACACTGGCTCAAAACAATGACCCTAAATTTCAGGTTTATATGCTTTGCCATCTAACAAGTTTCTTTAACATGGGGTGCACGTCAGGTCATGGGTGGCAACTCTTCTATTACTATATAAATGAGTTGCAATTACTAGTGCTGCTTTCGTGCTTTACAAATACATAGATTTACCACATGTTGTGGCAGCATCATTCTCATCCACACATCTTTATGTACTAAAATTGGAAATATTTTTGAGATATTGGAAACATGTAAGATTACTCATATTTCTATGTTTATGTATATTTGGGTACACACACACACACACACACACACACACACACACATATGTATATGAGGAGAATGAGAAGTTTTCTATATTTTACTTGGAATAATACTACAGGTATTTATACAGGAATACATAGGTTTAAACTAGGAAAATAATCCCTATAATCATGCTAAGTCCCTATAACTATGATATTTACATTAATTATATAATCCCTATAATTACGTAATTGCTATATTCTGTAACACTCCCCCTCAAGCTGGAGCATAGATATTGCTCATGCCCAGCTTGTTACAAATATAATTAACCCGATTCCCCAGTAATGCTTTGGTGAACACATCAGGTAATTTGCTCCCTATTTTGACATGTTAAGTTGAGATTGATCCATCTTCTAGCTTTTCCTGGGTAAAATGACAGTCGACTTCTATATGCTTGGTTCTCTTATGAAACACATGATTATTTGCAATAGAGATTGCTGCTTCATTGTCACACCATAAGTTCATTGGTTTAGATTGAACAAACCCAATCTCACCAAGTAAATTACGTAACCATATGAGGTCACAGGTAGTCTGTGCCATAGCCCTATATTCGGATTCCGCACTTGATCAGGATACAACATTCTATTTCTTGCTCTTTCAAGAAACAAGATTGCCTTCAACAAAAACACAGTAACCTGTGATAGAGCGCCTGTTTGAAAGATCTTCTACATAGTTAGCATCTGTGAATCCATCTATAGTGTGGTGACCATAATTTCGATATAAGATGCCACGTCCTGGTGCATCTTTTAGATATCTCAAAATATGAATAACAACTTCCTAATGTGAGGTTCTAGGAGATGACATGAACTAACTTATAACACTTATTGGAAAGGCAATATTAGGACGAGTGATAGTAAGATAGTTCAAATTTCCCACAATTATCCATTACTTTTTAGGATTCTCAAGCAAGTCTCCATCTTCAACTTTTAACTTCACATTTGGTATCATAGGCGCATCACGTCTTTGCCTTAATAAAACCAGCATCATTTAATAAATCCAGACAATATTTTCTTTGAGATAGATAGATCCATTTGTGACTGCTGGAAACTTCAATTCCTAAGAAGTATTTCAATGTTCCTAAATCTTTTGTTCGAAAATGAATCCCAACGAACGCTTTCAACCTTGTGGTCCCTGTTTCATCACTTCCAGTGATCACTATATCATCCACATATACAACCAATAAAATGCACCCAGAACTAGATGATGCAAAGAACACTGAGTGATCATATGCACTTTTTCGCAAGCCAAACTCAATCATTACAATACTAAATCTTCCAAACTAGGCACGAGGTGATTGCTTCAAGCCATACAGAGACTTCTGTAATTTGCACACTTCCCCCGACTCCCCTTGAGCAGCAAATCCAGGTGGTTGCTCCATGTAAACGTCTTCAGATAAATCCCTATGTAGGAAATCATTCTTCACATCAAGTTCATGAAGTGCCCAATTGTAAGTGGTAGCTAAGGAGATAAACAGGCGGACAGAAGAAAGTTTTGCAACTGGAGAAAAAGTCTAAGAATAATCCACCCCATATGTCTGAGCATATCCTTTAGCAACCAATCGAGCCTTTAATCAAGCAACAGAACCATCAGGATTCATTTTAACAGTGAACACCCACGTACAGCCAATAACCTGTTTCTTTAAAGGAAGAGGCGCAAGATCCCAAGTATGATTATGCTCTAAGGCCATCATTTCTTCCTTCATTGTAGCTTGCCAACCATCATGAGCCAGTGCTTTAGCAAGGGACATTGGGACAACAATAGAGTCTGAGGAGGCTCCAAAAAACTTGGAGGAGGGAGATAAAGCATGATAAGATACAAAAGAAGAAATAGGGTAAGTGCTTGCATGTTTACCTTTATGAAGAGCAATAGGAAGATAAAGGCTAGCATAAGGTAGTGGTGAGGAATCTAGAGATGAAGTAGAGTAGGTCGGGTCCATGTCCTGGCCGATGGGAGGTGCCTCAATAGACTAACGCACATGTCGAGAATAAACCTGACGAATAACAGGTCAAGAGGGAGGAGAAACTACCTGTTTACTGACAATATAAATAAGAAAATCGTCCCCTGAATTGCTAGAGTGCGAAGGAGTCACAGGAGAACCAAAGAAGGGGGTATTCTTGAAAAAGGTAACATCAGTAGATACCAAGTAACGACCCAACGAAGGAGAGTAACAACGATATCCTTTTTGAGCACGAGAATATCCCAGAAAGACACACTTGAGTGACTTGGGATCCAATTTCGAGACGTGAGGTCGCATATTTTGAACAAAGCAAGTACACCAAAAAATTCGAGGAGCAAGAGGGAATAATGTATACGAGGGAAAGAGAAGGGAATATGGAATTTGACCGTCAAGAACAGAAGGCATTCGGTTGATTCGGAAACAAGCAGTAGAAACTGCATCGGCCTAGAGAACTTTTGGGACCTGCATATGGAACATTAGTGCTCGGGTAACTTCTAACAAGTGACGGTTCTTTCGCTCTGCTGTACCATTTTGTTGAGGGGTAACAATACATGATGATTGATGAATAATACCATGCTGAGAGAGATAAGATTGAAAAGTATGGGAAACATATTCTTTAGCATTATCACTTCTCAA
>JAOSBP010000009.1:86376-103580 GCA_027563825.1 Erythroxylum mucronatum
TCAATTTCCTATCAGTAATTTTGGATGAGCCCAGCGTAATTTCAGTAATAGTCTTCTTATCTCCACCCATATCACTAATCTCAGCCATTTTCCAATTGACAATATTAAGCAGATAAAGGAGGAAAGAAACGACATAAACCAAAAAAAAAGGATACCTCGGACTGTTTAGAACAAGATGCTTCTCCATTACATAAATACCACTACGTAAATCAAAAATATTCAGCAACACCACAGAAATATCTCAATAGCCACACCAACACAACAGAAGGGAGCTATGAAAATTAGAAGCACTCAAAAGCATAGGGGAGCTACGGTTGTCTTGTACACCAACACAGACCAGCAATATCCCGAAATTGATAGGATATTTAGACAGGGAAAGAGGAGGCGACACCAAACAAAGAAATCAGTTTAGAAGACGGCGGCTCATGTGCCCTCACATGCTAGCTCTTGGAAATGACGTCTAGGACTGGGTATTGCGTGCGGGTCACGCGCTCAAGATCTAACGACCAGATTTTAGGGGATGGTCAATCGGCACCAGTAGTGTCTTATGAAGGGGGAGGTGAAAAAAATTCTGTAAAAAAGTGTCACCCACAAAGTCGGTATACTACCTTATGATAGGGCAGAAAACAAAAGACAAAAAACTAAGGAAGAGACCCAGAAACACGACTAGGCTCCGATACCATAAGAAGAATGAGAAGAAGGTTTCTATATTTTACTTGGAATAATACTACAGGTATTTATACAGGAATACGTAGGTTTAAACTAGGAAAATAATCCCTATAATCATGCTAAATCCCTATAATTATGATATTTACATTAACTATATAATTTCTATAATTATGTAACTGCTATATTCTGTAACAATATATATTTCTGTATGTATGTATGTGTGGTTATATACATACATACATACATATATACATATGTGCGTGTGTGTGTGTGTGCATGTCTGTATCTATGTATGTATGTATGTATATTTATGTATAGTCTTTCTGGGGACTTATTGTAATAGCTTCCTGGAGAAAAAATTAAGGGGTTTTTGATATGAGGATTTTCTCAAATCCTTGGATTTTAATCTAACGATAACATTTGCATTGGAAAGTGCCTTTCAAAACAATATAATATTATTCATATATTTCTGCAATGTGATCGCAACAAAGATGAATATCAATGTAGTAATCTAAGAGTTATTAAGTCTCGTAGTGATATTATTTGGTGGATAATCAAAATAAGAAATTTTATTGCTCTACTAAATGTCAAAAGGACTATTAAGAACATGTGACTAGTAGGAGAATTGGCAGAAATTAAGTTGATGGAAAGGGATTGAGTAATTTGTTTTAAGAATGCTATGACTAAGCTACGAAATATAAACAATACTTTATTAGAAAAATGCAGGTAGTAGGATGACTGGAAATTGGATTATCGTTAATCATTTTACCTGGTTTATAAAACAAGTGATGAGCAAAGATACATCATGGAAATTGACGCTGACTGCAGGTTACTATTTCCTGCATGTTACATGAGCAGTCTATTTTTCTTTGCATCTTACAAACATTCAATATGTTTGCTTTTTCTTTGCATGGTTGCTATATGAATGGTGTGGGGTGCATAGAATTCAAAGTTTCTTCAGTTTGTGTCAAAGATGAGTCGTGGTGAACTTATTATTGACGATAATCAAGTCAAGCCAGCAACATTGTCTGCAAATGGGGATTGGACAACCCAGTATCAACAACAGTACGGTGGGAGTTCCTGGGCAGATGAATATGTACACGATGAGGCAAGTTACGAATTTCCTAAAAAATAAAACAAGTTTTTACTTAAATTTTTTTCTCTTGGTCATAGAAAGCCTTGAATTTATCACTTGTTCAAAGTCCTAGTTCAAAGTCCTAGTTCAAAGTTATACTTTGTTACATTGCTTTGTTCAATATAATTACAAAGATTGTTTCTGTTATAGAAATTGTGTGGATAGTTCTCAGAAATTGTACGTGGCACGCCATGTTAAATCTGATAAATGCTGTAGATATTAATTTCGATTCTCATTCTTCTCTGATTTGGGAAGGTTCGGGTGGTAGCTTGGTAGGGAAATGTGAAAAGTTTGATTAAGGGAAATGACATAGGAAAGTGTGAAAAGTTTGATTAAGGACGATAAGAAGATTTAAATAAGAACAAAGCTTATCTTCTCTTTTTCGCATGTTCTTGATACTTTCTTTAATATTTAATTTTCTGATATTTTTTTCCTCAGCTTTCTCATAGGCCTGATCAATGGGTGAAGGAGTTCACTTCTGGAGACCAAAGTAGACCAGCTGATGATCAATGGATAAACGAGTTTTCAAAATTGCATGTGAATGACTGGGTGGACGAATTTGGGCAGCAAGTTGAAGGGGCACTAGGGGAGAGTTCGACTGATAATTGGGCAAATGCATATGATGAGTAAGTAGAGTTAACAATTTTTAAGATTGATAAATTGGAAATAACATTTAGAAATTAGTTTCTAAGATATACTTGTAAGAAACAAGTTGTTGAGAAGCGTGTAAGAACCTTGTGCAGTTCGACTGCCCCTAAAATCTACTCAACCATGCAATCTTAGGATTGACCTTTCTTGACTCTTGGTACTTGTTTGTAACCTCAGCTTCTGTCTTGTGGATGACTTGTTTGGGTAATTGGATCAGTTACAGTACTTACTATGAAGTATTTTGATCCTCCTTCCGGTTTTATCATCTTTCTTTTAGTCATATGCCATTGCTAAAACTGCATTTGACATGTTTTCCTCAAATGTAAATGCATTTGTAATTGATGTTTGAACTAGTGTTGAGGTTCAAAATTGTCATGAGATTTCATTATGTAGGATGGTCGAAAGAATTGTCCTTAGGCTTGCTAGAATTCAAATTTCAGGGATGAAGTAAATGTATAGGTTGCTGAAATTTTAGGCTAGGTTTGTTGGACTATCAGATTATTGCAGGCATGATAAGGAAAACAAAAAATGAATATTTATAAGAATGACTCACAGGATTATGAAACTAGCATTGTTCGTGGGATGAAAACATCATTTTTAGGAGAAGAAAATACCAATTTTGTAGAAAAATCAGCCTTCATTCGTTGAAAGGTTAATTACATATATATAGAAAGTTTCTTGGGATCCTCTTCCTAAGAGTAAATGGATAAAATAGAAGACTTAAGCCCTGAATAAACTAGGACAATATAAAACTTAATTTTCAATTCCTATCTAATAGGGAAAAATTTGCACATTTTTTTTAATAAATATGACAAAGCTGTGTCTTCTGTCACTGTTCATGACAAACAGTAACATAAAAAATGTCACACCAGCTCCCACCCTTTATCCCACCAAATTAAGACTTGTGGTTGTGCAATCTGTCCTTTTTTATTCATTTTTAAACTTTTTGTTTTGCATCCATCTTTGGTGATATTATTGTGTTCAATGGTCAAAGGGGAATTTTCATCTTGCAATTTTTCTCTTGTTATGCATGTATGTTGCCCTTTTTTTTGGTCAATATGTACATTCCCTTTTCACTGACACTCTTCAGAACAATTTAAAGGTACCTAAATGAGCAAGCAGCTAGCAGACAACAATCAGATGCTTCAAGAGGTGTCTATGTGTTCTCTGACATGAATCCTTATGTTGGTCACCAAAATCCATTAAAAGAAGGACAAGAACTATTCCGAAAGGGCCTTTTGAGTGAAGCAGTGCTTGCTTTAGAGGCTGAAGTTATGCAAAACCCTGAGAATGCAGAAGGTTGGAGGTTACTTGGAATTGCACATGCGGAGAATGATGACGATCAACAGGTTATTCTAATTTTCGAGTTGAATTATTAGATTGAGATATGCAATCTAATCTATTCTATTTTCCGTTTAAGAAATTCGTGGAGGATCAGTCGCTTCCAGTTGTTTCACAAAGCTGCTTCTAGTTTTGGATTTGGTGTTATCACATGTTCTCCCAAGCTTCTTTAAGTTTCCAATCTGGTGGCATTATGCTTCTGCTTTCTATCCCTTGATATCCTAGTAATTATTATTCACATCTAGAGACCAGCAGATTTTTAAGCTTCTTCTCCAGTAAAATCCTTTGCATGTAGAAAACTTATGATTTTCTAATACCTTCTTATTGCTAGAATATTGTTCTATAAACAAACCGTTCCTACTGAAGCTTATAAACCCTCTCTTTGATGTGATCCTCTTGTTCTACCCTATTGCTTAAATATCTGGATGTTCATGCTTTCGACTAACATATATATCATGTTCTTTTCAAAACTTAATAGTCTGTTTGAGTACTAACATTGAAGCCATTACTTGTAATCTGAAATACTAGTTCTATCATGATCTTTCAGATCATTTCATAATCAAGAGGAGGTCAAATTAGAATTTTCTGTTGAATAACAAATTTGAGATATTGTTTTGTGTGAGGTTCTAATTTCATTTAACTGAGATTTACAGGCTATTGCTGCAATGATGCGTGCACAGGAGGCTGATCCTGCAAATCTAGAAGTGCTTCTTGCTCTTGGTGTGAGTCACACTAATGGTTAGTAATTGCTAGTAATTCTGGTTGACTGGCATTTACTGTTGTTTCCACAGCTTTAAGATATGTGTCACAAAGTTTTAAATGAAAATATTCGTTACATGAGAGCTTCATCACAACTGTGTAATCGAAGTCTTCGGTGTCAAAAGTTTTTGAGTTTGATTTCAATTTGGCAGTTATGAAAATATAACTTCTCATTAAAATTGCAGAGTTGGAACAGGCAGCTGCATTGAAATATTTATATGGATGGTTACGCAATCACCCAAAGTATAGAACACTTGCACCTCCTGGGCTTTCTGATTCTTTGTATTATGCTGATGTGAGTATCATTATACCCCTTACTGATTTTTCTGACTGCCATAGACCACCAAAGTAACATTGTTTGTAAACATATCCTTGTGGAAAATTGAATAGTTCCAGCTAGCTTAATTTTCTTAAATAGTAGATGAAGTTTGTTTTCTTTAAGTAGCATGATCAGATATGCTTCATCTTGTTTTTGAACAGCTGTTTGCTGAAAGTTAGAATATGATTCCTTATCGCAAAGTATATTTGTTTGGAGGAGGCCTTGCTATTCTACAGAATATGTAAAGAGTTGAAGGAATACCTATGTAGTCCATGTTGTAAAATGTGTTGATGAGACGGAGAAAAGAAAGCTTCACATTCTTAGGTATGGGAATCTTAGAATTTGTTACTAATTATCAAGCTCCTCCAAGCTTAATGGACTACAAATATAAAGAGGCTTTAGTAATCTACCGTAATCTAATCATAATTCTATTTTGACATTTTTTCCATTAAGAAAAACTTTAACTCTGTATAGATTAATTAATTATAGATGTTAATTTGAACTCAAATACTAAAACTATCAGATAAACAAAAGAATAAAATATAAATAAAATAGATAACCTCTACCCCTAAAGTGGAATCAAACTTCTTCATAGAGATTTTCTAATTTTAGGATTATTTTGAAATAATTTATTCAAGTTACCAAAAAAAATATAAGAAACATAAATAAATTAGACAGTTTATGAAAAGTGAAGTCTTTAATCTTCATCAGTGTTGACATTAGATTACTCACAAAAATAAGAGAAGGTTTCTATTCTTGGGTATTTCAGACCCTAGAGATATATTTGTGTTATTCTACATAGCTCCGGCAGATTATCTGCATTGAGCTTACCTCTTTATCTTTTTCTTTCATTCAGTTTTTTTCTGATCTTTTTGTTCCATTCTGTTGTTCTCCTTTTAGTGATTTTGTCAGTTCTTCTAGCCTCAGCACACTTAATTTCCCTTTGATTTTTCTACTCTATTCCTTATCCCAAATGGGGTTTTGGACATACTTGATGACCTTATGCTCTAAGAAGTGGAAATTGTGCTAGGTGTTGTTCAAGTTATGACATTTCCTGGGAGTGCTCTACCTGTGGCATGACTTCTATTACCCTGTTGGATCTGGCCGCATTTAACTTGATATCCCTTTTAGTTGGACATTAGATCACTTGATATTACAGATATATTTCTCCATGGTGAATTTTAAGAGTAGGTGTATGTGGGGCAAGTTCTGGGATTTTGTTTTATGGGGAGTCGAACTATGTTTGTATACTGACAAATTCATTACACAGGCTTAAGAGATTTGATCACCCATGACTTGTGAGATTAAATACAACAGTGTAGGAGTTCAGTTCTATAGATGACATCATTTTGCATTCTACATATGGAATTTTTCATGATAGTTTATTTGGATGATGACATACTTACCGTAGATGACTCGATTGATATTTCTAAGTTGAAAGATCCCTTGTAACATTTGTTTATGATGATTATGGTGACTCGATTGATATGTCTAAGTTGAAAGATCACTTGTAACATTTGTTTATGATGATCTTATCATCAATCTTGTATCTAATTAGTGGCGTCGTTTTTTATCCAACTAGTTGCTAGAGATTGGTTGGCAAGCCTTTATAACTTATGTTTACAGGACTTCTTGTCATCTTTCTGATTATTGTGTGAGCTAGTCTTATATTGTACTTTTACGGACTTGATAGTCACCTTTCTAGTTCCCGTGTAAGTTGTCTTCTCCATGTATGAAGAGGCATCTTTCATTGTGTGGTACATCAAAGAGGCTCCTGGGTATCTATTGATATGCCAATCTGTTTAGATACAAAATATGCTAACTAAAGTTTGATAGGTTTCCACTGCAGATTATGGTGCATTGGTCAGAGAAAACTTTTGTCGTGAAAAAGTTAGGGAGTGAGCGGTAACTCGTTCTAGTGTACAGGTTGAGGACAGAGTCATATTTGTTGGGACATATAAGTTGCTATGCACCATCTTTTTGATGGACATTGGCATTTATTAGCTTAGGCGAGTTCCACAGTGGCTATGAGTTTGATTTGGGATAATTAGACATTACTATATTTTGTCTTTTATCCAATTTACCACATCTGTCACTTTATTGGAGATAATACTGTAACTTGAGAACTTAGTTCATAATTTTTGCAGATCGAACTTAGCCAAGTCTTTAAGGGGTTCTAGGTATACTCCTCCAGATATATATTATATTTGTGGTGAACACAATTTATCCAATTCACCCACTTCCAATCTCCCATGGGATCTACTATGGAATATTCTGCAGAATTTGATAATAGCCTGTATTGATTCCCTTAAGACAGGTCTTTTAAGATGATGATTGTATGCTGGTATGGAGTTTGCATGAAAAGTCATTATATTTTGTTCTGACCTTGGGTTCTTATTTTCTCTCATGTCATATATTAGCCGAAGTGGTCATCCAATGTAATATTTATTTACTTGTGGCAGGTTGCTCGAATATTTAATGAGGCAGCTGAAATGTCACCTGAAGATGCTGATGTGCATGTAGTTTTAGGTGTACTGTACAATTTGTCCAGGGACTATGATAAAGCCATCACTGCATTTGAGACAGCTTTGAAACTCAAGCCACAAGATTACTCCCTCTGGAACAAGCTTGGTGCAACACAAGCCAACAGTGTTCAAAGTGCTGATGCAATATTAGCTTACCAGCAGGTATGTATTTGAATTATTATGGACTTGTATTGGTTTGAATTATTATGGACTCATATTGATTTGAATTGTGTTCAACATATCTGAAAAATGCTGGCAGCGTACTTGAGAAATGAAAAATGTTAGCAGTTCAAATTACTATTGGTCCATATGAAGCTTTTCCATTGTAGGTTTATGCGGTTGCGTATTTAGTAGCTTTTCAATTTTCTTCTTTTATCCTTTTTCTGCCTTGGAGCATGGGAGGTTTAGCTGGGCTTCTTCAAATAGTCAAACTTTTTCTGTAACTATGTTGATACGACAGTTATTGCTGTCAGTAACAAGTTGCAATGCGAAAGAGAAAAACATAGCAGTCAGTGGGTTGTAGAATTTGTTCTGTGGGGACCTTAGTGGTTCTTTAATGGCTGGCCTTAAAATTTTTTACTGTGTTGTTATATACAAGTAGTTCTCATAATGAAAAAAAAAGAACTAATATTTAGTTTTATGAATGCTTTCTTAGTTGATTATAAGTGCTTTTTGCATGTCCATGGTAACATATTGAACTTTGCGGAGTCACAAGGGAGGCTTTGCTTTTACATATGTTCTTCCACGTCTTGTTTCCTTAAATGATCAAGCAATTTACAACGGAATCTGTGTTTTCTCTACCCTTAAAATGGTCTTTGGTACAATGTAATAAGAAAAGTAATGAAATCAATTTTGCACTACATCGTTGATTCTGGTGTTTGATTGTAGATAAAGTTTTTAATGTAATGGAATTTCAATCCATAATATGTTACTCCTTTAACCTGTGTAACCTCCATTCCATAACCTTCCTTGTATAATCGTCACTGTGTTTTGTCCACCATTCTTTTAGCGGGGAAATTTCTGCATTTAGTGAAACCTAGCCTTTTTTCTGGCTCATTGCAGCTCCCTACAGGCCCTTCGACAGCTCTAGTTGCTATTAGTAAACAGAATGAGTTTATCTATTTATGGTTTTGGTTATTTAGGGTGTGAATAACTTGATTTTTCCATCATCTAATGTGCAGATTTCCCTTTTTTGCGTTTCTGGTGCAATGTGAAAATTTAGTATGGCTTTGATGAAATCTAAAATTTTCTAATGATCTTTGATAAACTGGCTAGCTTTTTTGTATTATTTTCTTAATTGTGCATTAAACTCGTTTGGTTTTCTAGGCACTTGATTTGAAACCCAACTATGTTCGTGCTTGGGCAAACATGGGAATTAGTTATGCCAACCAGGTATTACTTCCGCTTGGTGGACCATAAATATTTAGCTGAATGCTTTTACAAATGCTGTCAATACCTTTTGTACATGAAATTACATTTATGAGCAACATCTATTCTTATGATATGACTAACCAGCTGTTTATAAAATCAAAACCTTTTGTTCAAGGGTATGTATGAAGAGTCAATCCGCTACTATGTCCGGGCACTCTCTATGAATCCCAAGGCTGATAATGCTTGGCAATATTTAAGAATTTCTTTAAGGTATGTGGGTCGAATTATGAGAAGTATTAGCATTCACTGTACTGTTGAGTGACATGATCTCTTCTACTTATTGCAGCTGTGCTTCAAGGAATGATATGCTGGAATCTTGTGATTCTCGAAACCTAGACCTTTTACAGAAGGAGTTTCCCTTGTAGTATTGTAAAGCTCTGGGGAATAGATGAATAGAAGTGTTTATTCCCATATCGTCATGGTAGATTTTGAAGTCTTGAATTGGTCCGGAAAAGCTGTCTGCATGTAGAGGAGGTCCTTACCCAGATGCTTGAGGGAAAATGCTAAAAGAAATTGATTTTGTATGATGCCATTGTCATATAACCGTAATGAACTGTTGTTTTATGTGTAAGAGTGGGACTGCAATAAGCATGGAAATAAAGTAGACATATGTAACACAAAAACATTCGAAAACTTTACATTGGAGTTGATAGTTTCTTCCATGTTAACCGAAACAAAAGCATAGAGTTGATAGGCATACGTAATAAATCTTATACATATTGGTGTCCTTGGCTTGTACCTTTCTCAAAAAGCCTAAATCTGTCTTGAAATGTCTTTTTTTTTTCATCTCTATTGAGTACTGTACCTTTTATAAATTTTTCTAATTGCAAAGATTAACTACAAGTTTTCTTGAATTCTCTGGAATCCTTGGGATTTTGTAGGGTTTCTTCGGAGCAAGAATTTTCTTTGGTCTCCAGGTATGGAATTATGTCCCTCCTTACGGAAATGCTTGGTTAAGAAACCTTGGGAGCAAAAGTGGGAATGTCTAGGATGTGACTGAAAATATGCAGAGTAAATAGTCTTGATGTCATTGTACAAGTGACTTTTTAAGGGTTTCTCATCTTATACCTCATATTACGGTGTTATAAATGATAACATTTGTAGAAACTCCATGTCTTGCAAAGTAAAGGTTTAAACTCGGGTGACTTTGCACCAAAATAGGCATTCCTTTAGTTAGGAGTAGGAGAAGATGAAAGTGATGGAGTGGGGGATCTGGATCTCACCCTATGAGTTTTGAGGAGTTATTAAGATTTTCATTTAGTGATCAAAGATGATAATAATAACACAACATATACGTTAAATAGGCACTTTCCAATATGAACATTAAACAACCAACTAATTCCATGACGCATTCATCAATCTCAAAACTAATGTAATAATCTTTAATTACAAAAATTTCAGCAATAATGAAAACTTTAACAAAAAAGTGGAAGTTCGTCAAATTCATTCTAAATTGAACAAAGTAATTGAATCCATTCATGCATAAGCTAAAAACAATCTACTTAACTAAATGAGATTCTAAACAACAAAAGATGTTATTATTAATATTTTTTATCTTTAGTAATATTAGTAAGTGAATTTGCAAGATTCAAGTAAAATATCAAAGATCAAGTGAGTTAAGTGATTTAAGATTAGAATGAGCAGAGCAAAGTAGAACACCAAAAATAATTCAGGAGAAAAAACATAGTCATTCCGTGTGTAACAATCATTGTATGTTTTCGTGTATATTTATCTTGTTTATTTAAACGAAGTAGAGGCTCAATCATTGTACAATCTTTTATATGTATAAATCCTTTTATAAACAAACTTCGGAAAATATTTGAATCAAAGTGTTTATCAAAATAAGGTATTTCTATACTTTTGGAAAACTTAACTAAGTAGGACTTCAAACTTAGTTAAGGATGTAACTGGCCAACGCCCTAGTCAAATAGGAATTGGCTAACTGATAATGGGAGATCGACTAATTGATCTTAACTACCACTTAAAGTGATTTTGGGTATAAATAGATCGAAATTAAGTTGCCCGCACGGGTAGCTCAGTTGGTCATTAGGAAGGAAATTGAGTCTAAGGTCTCAGGTTCGAGTCTCGGCAACGACAATGTGAGAGTTCATCCAATGTGGTGACTCCTTGTGCGCACCGACCGCTGGGCCGCCTTTTTGAAAAGCTGGCTGGAATCAAACAGTAATTTAACCCCTCACAATCTGATCGGGCCCGGGTGTGGAGGCAGCTAAGATGGCTGATTCCACCTTTTGAGTCTAAGATCGAAATTAAGTTGCTGGAGGAACTTTTAGCATACTGTAGACTTTCTAATAGGCCTGATGTCAGAGATTGCGTAAGCAGGTTGAACAACATATACTGAGCCCTAACTTAACTTGTATATAGTTGTGAAATTGGGAAAATTATTTGAATAGACATTACGAGGGTTGCTTTTAGCCTTGAACAATAATTACAAGGGGATCCTCTTGAATGGTGACAAAGCAAGACGATTGTCAGGAATCCACTCCACAGGTGGAAAAGAAAATATTGTACGGAGGGTTTCTCTTTCCCTTTAAATAAAGAGTACAGTGAATTTGTTTTGTTTTGTCTCTTTTATAGCTCTCTTCTTTTATTGTTGTATTTGTTTTGTAATTACATTATATGAATTTGATATTACTATTCATTAAAATAGGCAATTCATTAATTAGTTTTGAAATAGGGAAAGTTATACACACATAATTTATGCCCCTCTTGTGTGCCATCTAAGGAGCAATATAATGAATTTTAAACAATTCCTAAGTTTAATAATATGCAAAAAAAATGAAAATTTAATTAAAACATGGATAAAAGATTTAATAAGAAGTTAAAACCTCAAACATACTAATAATGTCATAAAAAACCATCAATTTATTAGAATGATACAAAAAAATTCCATAAATTTTGCAAATTTTGATTTATTACTAGCACAAAGTCAAAAAATTTAACATTAGCAATAATTAGATCTCTTAAATTGTAGTTGACATTTTGAAGATTTCAGAGTAAAATTCCAGACAATTGAATAAGAATTAATTTTATTAAACTTCTAAAGTGCCCAATTTTTTAAATCTTAAATTGTCAAAACCAATAATTTTACAAAATTAATCTACAAATTAATTACTCATTAAATTGAGGTCATAAACATGTAAGACAAGATACATTTTGATATAAGCAATGAATAATTTCAATAAAGATTACAAAATTATGAAAACATCCTAAAATTGAAAACTTAAAGCTTACCCAAAATGACACAATGATGAGTTTGAAACTTGTTATTGATTAGCGGGCTTCACGATGGAGGGAAGAGTGGTTTGAAACACTTCTTAAAATTTGAATCTTATTGAAATTGCAAGAATACATTGGAGAAAGTGACAAGTCATTATAAGGAGAAGGTTGATGGTTGGTAAGGAAAAAGTTAGATAGGGCCTTGTTTAATCTCTATTGCCTCTTAAAACAGTTGATAAGGAGGGTTCACTTTATGTTTAATAATTATCTTGAAAAGATAGAAGGATATGAGGAAGAAATGAAGAAAGGAATATAACATTGCTATTGCAATTAGTAATACAAGAACTAACCTACTTCAGGAGCAAAATAAGTTATACAATAACCCTAGTGAAGAGATGAAAAAGACTCTAGAAAAGCTAACTCTCGGTAACTATATTCAAGCTTTAGAAGCTTATAATTAATTATTGGAACAAACATCAAGGATTCAATGAATCAAATAAGGGGAAAAAGTTTTTTATAATGAAATTTCAATAGTTCATTAGGCTTTTCCATTGATAATTGTTCTTCTTCTGTGCAAGTACTAAGTTCTTTCATTCCTCGATTAGTTATAAGAGAGCAACCTAAATTCCTCATTAGACCATTCAACTTGGATGATATTAAGAAGGAAATGTATTCCTTAAACCCAAATATAGTTCATAGAACAAATAGCTTTATTGATTTCTTCTTGTAGAACTCTTAGCTTGCTACTAAATGGAAAGAAACTAAAAGAGTTAAATATAGCTTGCTACTAAAGGTTCTTACCCGTTCTTCATAGAATGATTATGTGCCAATTCCATTTTGTTAAATCATATACAAGATCATTTCTAAGCTATTAGTTTCTAAGTTGAAAATTGCATTGAGCTTTATTGTTATTCCTTGTCAAGGTGAATTCATTCATGGTATGAAAATTAGAGGTAACATCCTTTTGCCATAAGAACTATTAGAATTACCACAAGGAATAAACCCAAAAAAAAACTATGTGATGAAGATTGAATTCCACAAAGCTTTTGATTATATCAATTGGAGCTTCATTTATCATGCATTAGAAGATTTTAAGTTTCCCAAGCAATTTATCAAGTGGATTCAGCAACGAATATGTACAAAATTGTATAACAAACTAGTCAATAAGGAACCCAATCAAGTTGAATAAAGGAGCTAGATGTTTAAGGTAAGGTGATCCTATATCTCCTTATCCTTTCATTCTTTGTATTGAAGTATTAATAAGATTGACAGGTCATCACATTAAGCAAGAAATGAAGTTTATCTATCATAACAAATTAAAGTCTTTGTAAACATTCATCTTATCTTTTATAGATAATTTGTTTTTGCTTTGCAAAGTGAAATTAAACTCAATTAAGACTCTTTTGAATTCTCTAAATTTGTTTAACAAGGTGTTTGGTTTATCTATAAATATACTAAAGCCATATATTGATATAAACAATAGATACTTATTATGCTGGTTAGTACTCCTTAATCTCAAGGTTACAAATCAACGTCTATTGAATTATCTAGGCTTAACAATAACTATCAATCATGTCTCTAAGAGTCAAAAATCATAAAGGAAAAGTGAAGGTGTGAGGTGATGATGCACATGACTTAGCCAAGGATTTTAGAGCTCCTTTTCTTATATTCTCGCAAAAATAAGGTAAGAAATTCAATAACCTTTGTTCTAAACTAATTACGTCTCCTAATTATTTTGATTTTTCAATTTTAGAGAACCTATATTTGAAAGGAAAAGTGAGGCTTTGAGTGTTAGAATTCAATACGATAAATTTATACATTTTGATTGTGCTGTATATGAAGAATTAACCTTTGAATTTTACTCTACTTTATACTATGAGTTAGGTAAATTAGATAACTTTTGGTTTTAATTGTGTGGAACACCTTATAATTTGGATTATGACGTCATGGAGGAAATATTTAGTTTTCTAAAATCGAAAATTGTTGAAGGACACAAAAATTTCAATGCTATAAAACATTGGGAAAAAATTAACGATGTTGGACGTGTTTAATCCATACAATGCACCTAATAATGTTATTAAGAATCCTGAGTACATATTACTACATAAATTCGTATGTCATTTTATTTTTGAAAAAAGTCAAATTAACAAATGCTCTAAAAAAAGATTTATTTCTTCTTTGGTGCATGGATCATAATATTCAAGTTTGTACATCCACTCATCTTTTTCAAACAATAGTTACTTCACTTAATAATTAGCTATATAGGCATGGGTTTTCTTATTAACCCTCTGGCTTAACTGTATGGTGTTAATGTTGATGACTTAACCTTTGTTTTTCTTGAGCATTTAAATCATGCGCATTTAAGGAGAGTTGAGATTTTGGAGTGCCATGCTATAGAACCCTAAGATATTGATTCAAAATCAAAAGTTAAGTGCAGGATAGGACAGGACAGTCGAGTTCAAGTTTTGCACAACAACACAATAAGTCTCATCAAGTGTGGAATCTGAGGAGGAAGAGGAAGGATGGGAGACAGTGTTTAAAAATGGAAGGAAATAATAAGAGCCTAGAGGGTCCTTTGGACAACACAAATATGGATTTTTTTAAGAAACTTGGGTTAAGAATAGAGATGGTAGGTAGTTGATAGTTATATAGCTTGTCAAAAGGCTAGAATGACACTCCTACCAAGCTAAATAACAAATTTAACATAGTTTAGTAACCAAAAGAGATTTATGACAAGGTGTTTGCCTTCACGTCAAAAGACAAGGTGATCATTAAAGAAAATCTAAAAACATGGAGCTTATAATAAAATTAAACCTATTGATCTTTTAAAAATAGCAATACTTTTCATGAAGGATTATTTAGTGATGGTTTACCTTTTTAATTGATGAATAATAACAAGTGCAGGCTTAGAAGTGCCATAGGTACATGAATACGATGTCAATATTTTGATTGATATGTATATTCAAATCAAAGCACTTAAACATTACAGGAATAAGTTAGTGTGTTGACACTTTTAAAACGGTTGATATTTGAGATTAAGTTAATTCAATGAGATTTGATGTCATTGTACCATGATTGTGTATTTATACGTTTTGTTTTGCTTTAAGGGTTTAGTTTTTCTTAGGAACAAGCAAATATTTATGTGTGGGGATGTTGATAGGTGTATATTATAATATGTTTTCTACAGGTTTAAGTGTGTTTTAAAGTGTTTTCTTATATTATAATCATATGATTAGGACATAGAATTGTGCTCTTGTTAATGGTTGTATGTGTTTTAATTGTTTTATTGTTTTAGAGGAAGATTTAATCTTAATTTTATGTTTCAAGGGTTGTTTGATGTGTTTATCAGTGAGTGAAAACATGAAATTGAAGAAAAGATGAACAATTTGAAGAATAGGAAGATACATGAGTGTGTAAATTGCACTATCATGCATAAGCATCTTGTGCGAGGGATGAGCTTTGTCATGATTGTGCAAAGTGTTTTCAAGCACGTAAAATTTTGTATTATTGATGCTTCAGGGCTATTTTTGGAAGCAAATGAAACGGAGAAACCCTGGAAAGAACCTAAAAGCCTCAAGAATTATTTAAGGCAAAGAAAAACAACTAAAAGAGGTTGCACATAAGAATTAAAGTGATCAAAGTGGAGACATCAAGAATAACTCTAGTTTTTTCAGAATTCCAGATCAAGACACAAAAATGTTTTTTTTTCTTTTCTCTTCTTATATTTCATTGCCTTGGATGTTGATTTGGATTCGTAAGATGTTAAACATAATTATGGGTTTCTATATCCATATTAGGGATTGTTTTTAAACTGTTTTGTTTAACCTTAATGCTTTGAGATATTTGTTTGAAAACTCCAAGTAATTAAAGAAGGGATTAAAATTCTCATCAAGAATATATGTCCCAACACTGAGATTAACCTCAGAAATGATAAAAGAGGATTTAATATGAGCTAAAAATAGTTACCATCAGGACCCACTTAACCTAAATTTACGAGCCTTTGAAACCCAATCTTTGAGTAAATAGACTCTTACTTTTTAGTGCATAATTCCTTTCTTAAGTGAAGGGATAGAGTCAATTGGCTCTAAAGGTGATGAAATCTCAAAATTTTTCTTTAACTCTATCTTGGCTAGAAGGAATAACCTTAGAGTATTAACCTTGTTGGACTCTGATGGAAAACTCTATAGAGATCAAACAAAGATTAGGACTATAGCCTTTAACTATTTCAAAAAATTATTGGAACAATCCTCTCCCACTGCTTCTTTTGAGCAGGAAATGACATCTTTTATTCCCTCTTCTCTTGATCAGACCATAAAAGATAGACTTTGTATGATTTTTTCCTATCAAGAAATCAAATATATGCTCTTTAGCCTCAATCCTAACAAATCACCAGGGCTAAATGTTTTTAATGATTTTTCCTACTAAAATACTTGAGATTTAAAAGAGATTTCAGTTGATTACACTCTAAATAAAAATTATATGTCATGAGAGAGAATATAGTCTAAGTTAGGAAATCTTACTGGTCCAAGAAGACATAATAATTCATTAATCAAAGGTGAAAGGGAATATAGTTAAGTCCTATAAGAATCTAGCCTAAATCTAGTTATTCATAATTTGGTACATTCTTAATTATTGCTTTGAGTTAGTATTTAGATTTTGTTTTTTATTTTATTTTCTTTATTCATCCATCGACAAAGGTAGGTATAGCTCATTAAGTTTTTTGGTAGTGGATAGTTAACTATCAATCCATATCAAATCGACCCATGTCACCAGTGCTAACTATAGCTACATTGCATAATTACAATAAGACAATGGAATAGTCATGTATCAAACTGTATGCTTCACATTTTTCCTTCAAATTTTAAATTAAAAATATATTGAAACATGTATGTTTAATATATTGAAACATGTATGTTTAATTGTATCAGACAAAACATTTAATGGCCATAGTTAGATGCATTATTGATAGGTGTAGATTATAGTATGTTTTTTCTAGGTGTTTAAGTTTGTTTTTAAGTGTTTTCTTAGATGATTATCATATGTTTAGAATAGTGTTCTTGTTGAAGTGAATCACACGTTAATACAATACTCAGTAATGATAGATAGATGCACAAGAAGGGGGGTTGAATTGTGGTAAACT
>JAOSBP010000009.1:137804-153269 GCA_027563825.1 Erythroxylum mucronatum
CTAAGAGTCCTACTAGAACTCTACTAGCAAAGATCACAATCTTATCCTATCTTATCTCATAGGATTAAGTTACATCATATTTAAAATATTACACCCTATCTAGGAAAGATTATCCTTATCCACGAAGATCTCCTCTATCTTTAGATATCCTTCCACTTGATCTTTATCTCTTAAAGATGACGTTCATCCACTCGTGATCTTATCTGCCACATCATCATGTGCCACATCATCTATAGATGCCACGTCACTACTGATGTGTTTTTCACTACGGCCTATCCGCACATAAGTCCATCAATGCATGTCCATGGATAAGTCCATCTTCCATGATCAAGCTCACTCATAGGGCCGTCTCGTCGCTCCATGACTAAGTACAAGTCACAAACCGAGTTAGCATAAAACCTCGCATAATTCACATACCTTCGACTTGCCTCGCCGAAGTCAAGTGCTTAAGTGCCTCGTTGCGCTCGTATGCCTTCGCACATCCTCGCGGGGTCTTACATGCCTTTACGCCTTCCCGCTCACTCCCGAGTCTCGTATGACTTAGTTTTCCAACTCTGAGTGGCCTCGCATTCGAATCTCACATCTCGTCAAAGATTTCCGCCAGTGCACGCTTACGAGTATCGAATCTCGCCTACTCTTGAGATCTATGTCAATACTTCCCGCATCCCTCGCCTACTTCGCAAATTCCTCAGGTTTTGCTCACCTACTTGCAAGACTTTACCTTGTTCTCTCGTCAACACTCCTTCCTCGTGCCGATGTGCATGCCAAGCATTAGCCAAGGCTCGCCAACACTCGCACGATCCTGCAGTCTAGGCTTAAGAGTCTAACACAAAGTGCCATACACAAATATAGATAATATAGAACCGAAAACAAAATCCAAAACATAATATACGAAACATTTCATACATGCATTTCCAGAATCTTAAACAAACATACATTAAATATCTTAAATTTGAAAACCAGTCTAAGTTTAGGTTATTACAAACCTTCAGTCAAATTCAAAAGACATATACATCAGATACAAGCTAGAAACAATCTAAAAAATACATTTTGACAAACAAAATCAATCTCCTTTGGCCATTGTGGTTGACTTGTCCCAATCTTTATAATCCTTGCTCTGAACCTACACGGGGCAAATCCACCAGGCTAAGCATATATCTTAATAAGTAATAACTAATCTATGCATAAAGTGACAACTCATCATACTGAAACTTGTAACAGAATAAACATGCATTAAAACATTGCTTTAACAATAAATCAAAAATAATGCATTTAAGAACAAATTTTATAATTAATAGAATTGAATATCACAACAGGGCATAGACCCTTCAAAATCATAACACAATTTTGTTATGTCAGAATCAAACATATATCATAATACAAAATCAGATGACTAATAATTCATTTACAGAAGCGGGTAACGGGACTTATACAGGAGAGACCGAAGTCTTGACATCAAAGTGTTAGAGAAGAAACTGAAGTCTCGATATCGAAGTGTCACTGGAGAGACCGAAGTCTCGACACTGAAGTGTCGCAAGAGCAGCTGCAGGCCGTTTTAGACATGCCTATTTACCCATAACTAGGACTTAACAGAATCTAAAATAGAAATTTCTAAAATTTATTTCACATATCAATCAATTTTTTCATACAATGTATTCAAGCATATCACATTCTTATAGCTTTGCAAATCATTCAATGATCCAAAATTAATAGCAAACAAAACAGTCAAAGCAAAACTATAAAAAATTTCTTACTGAATTACTTAATGAATTACTTACAAAATTGACCATCTAAATTACTTACAAAAGTTCCCTTTTTGCTTATTGCCTCGAAGTCCCGATAATATCTAGAAGTGGTCGCTCTATGAGTTCCCTTATAACATTTAATACAATCACATATCACTATTGTGCATGATTATGAAATCATTTATGCAGGTTCATGTATACTAAATATGTATGATGCATGTTCATGACAAATTCTGGGTTTCTTCTCTTTAATATTGTCACATTATCGATCATGTGAATCTATACTGAATTTCTCAATCCAGATTTATCTCACGACCAACTTTCGGGTCCAATTTGCTCAATTATTCTCATCAGAAAGGTGAGGTAATCTGATAAAACTTCTTTCTAGAAAGTTGTTCACCAAGTATTAAGTTTCTAATGACACCAAGATCATACAATTTGGTTTAGAAATCTGAAAGTTATAGCCCAAACATTTTCGGACTGTTCTTATACTAGAACCGTATTTTGTGCTCAACTTCCATCCAGACATTGAAATTCTTAGAGACTGAATTCAAACTCGATTTCTTCAGACAATTTGTAGCCCTATGTCTCTAGTGTACTTCAAATCAAAAAGTACTCCATTCAGATAAGTATATAACAAGTTATGCTTAAAATACTAAAACATGTTTAAGCTTTGCAGGAAAAAGTTGGCCACGATGAACTTTTCCAGATAGGAAAATTCCTTATGAATTCTTACAAGTTGGCCGCAACAAACCCAAGAGTTGCCCGCGACGAACTTTTCTAGAGACCAAATCATTTAAGTTGGCCGCGGAGAACTAAGGAGAGTTGGTCGCGACGAACTTTACTACGTTTTATTCATCTTCTTTATTCTCTTTTTCACTGAATATTTCTCCTTCTTCTCCTTCCAATCTTTTTCTAGATTTCTCATTCAATCTATGACTCCATTATTTTCTCCTCTTTTTGGCTCCTAGTATAATTCAAAATCATCCACAACATATCAAAATTCAAGATTACACACTAACAATAAAAACAGAACATATACAGACATTCACTAATTTCTGCACTTTTCATTTTATCAACTTTATACCACCACTTCACCAAATCTTCATTTCATATCATTAAACTCACTTAAACTCATCTCTATAAACACTTCACATGTTCATGCAAGAACAGTAAAAACAACCATATACGTATTTCTCTAAACCATAACAGAGACATCAACTATCGTGAACTCATATCCAAAACAGAGTCTATTTCATACCTTTTTGGACAATTCCTATTTCATAAAGCCATCATCTAATTCATTCATCACTGAAACTACACTTCTCAAACCCACTCATGCATGTATATATTTACACTGTAAAACATCATCAGAGTTACTACTTATTTCAGCAAAAACTCTAATAGTAACCTCCGATGGAATCAGTAACAAATCTCCAACACTGAGATTTCAGTAGATGAATAGAGAAAAAGGAACAAGTTGTGTGTTGAAAGCTTACGGTGAAGAACATACTCAAGTGTTCTTCTCCAAACTCAAAACATAACCCACGTATCTTCTTTGCATCTATTACATGTGTCACTCAAACAAGTCTGCCACTTATCACAATTTAAGTAAGCCATTTGTCAATATCTATTCAGTCCACGTGTCACACTATAATTGGTCCATTTATCAATTTATTTTCTAGTCCAAAAATACTCCAAATTTTAAAAAATTCACCAAAAATTTTGGGATAATCATAATATTCTCCAAATATATTTTCACCACAAATATTCCACAATTTATATTTTAATCACATTAATAACTCAATTATACCCGAAAATGTCAATCAATGCATGTACAAATATTTGTATGTGTCAAAAATATATATTCACTTATAAATGAATACTCAAATATGCAAAGCATACAATGCACTGCTAATTCCTCAATATTCTAACCCTTAGTGTGGGGTGTTACAATAAGTAAGATGGGTTCACATATTTAATATCAAGCAGAAAAGCATATAGTCTATTTCTTATATTTATTCAAAATCTTATACTTTTCAACGGATTTTTCATATAAGGACCTTCATGCACCCTCATATCAAACATTATGTTCAAAATGGGATAAGCACAACATTTGGTTTAATAATTAGCATATCTTGGGGTTTTTATGTAACGCTCACCTCTTTGCAGCTTTAAGAGAATCCATCGCTGAAGATACTAAATTGCAAACATTAATTTGAAACAACAATTAGCACTGGTTTTTTCCTATATGTAGAGGAATTAGATTTGTTGTTGAGCAATGGCCTTCAAATTCTCCGAGTCAAGAACAAGAAGATGAAATCAAATGGGATCTTCATAAATCTCACGAATTTACAACTCAATCTTGTAAACAATTGTTGTTAGGCTCTATGATCAAGTTTTTATTTCATAAGTTGATGTGAAGTTCAGGTATTGCTCCAGGTCACTCTTTCATGTTATGGTTAGCAGCTCTATAGAATTGGGAACCAGGGATAGTATTAAGTTTCAAATTCCAAATATAAATTGCCCTTTGTATTCTAGAGAAGCTTAAACATTAGATCATCAAACAACTATAGAATGCTTTTATCAATATCTTTGGATTGCAAGATAGAAATCTTATAAGGATTAATAGTTTGGCTTGGGCTAACAAAATTGAGATGGACTAATAAAGAAGATCAAAGAGTCTTCAAATTTACTTTTCCAATATTAGTGCACTATATTTAGAGGATAAGAATACTAAAATCTTTGGAAAAGTTAAAGAGTACAAAGATTACAAATGGAACAAATTTCGGATTAAACAAAGGAAGGCTATTATAATCAATACAAATCAACTACTTATCTCCAGTTATATTAAAATGCAACTCAACATTTAGAATCAACTATTGTTGGATATATTCCACTTTGTTGTGTCCTTTATTTATATAAGCTCCATTCTTTAGAGATGTAACTTCATAAACTTTGTAATTTTCACCTTTTGAATGAATTTATTACTTACTTTTCAAAAAAAAAACAAATACAAGCAGAGCTTTAATAGTCAAGCCTAAAAGAGTAACAAGATCCTGAGCTAAAAGGAAGCATCAGGTAAAACCATTAAAAAGATATTATTTTAATTAATGTATACACCTGAGATGGAACTCTTCAACTGATTTTATAAGACAAGTAACAAAAGGGGAATTAGTTTTGCAGAATAATAACATATCAAGGAATTCTATTAGTGAGTCATGTGAGCATAGTGAGGTATTGAAATGAAATCTACTATAATGGAATTTATGAAGCCATTTATAGTTTATCAAAGCCATACTAATTTTTTCCTTATATGCCCAGTTCTTTTTTATTTTGGCTTTAATTAAAGAAACTGCCATTAGATTTAAGGTTTGTAACCTCTAATTTAAGTAGACAAGATCTTAGCTTATTATAAGACTTATTGTAGGAACATCTTTCTCCTTCAAATTCTAAAGATAATAAGGTGAAATTGAAGTCACCTAATAGAATCAAAAGTTCAATTATAGTAATTTTATAACTTGAGCTCATTCCATAATGAAGATGTTTGAAAAGAAAAATTAGATGCATAAATATAATTGAACCAGGTTGTCCCAATACCTGAAATATCTACAACATATGGATGCGAAGAAGAGTATCGAATGAACTTGAGGCAATTAGGATCATGAGAAATTACTACTCTCCCAAGAATAGTCTTATTATGACTAGATATGAGTTACAATTGATTCTTGAATAACCAAATATTAGAGCAATTCTCATTTTTCAACTTCGCTTCCAAAAGGCCAAACATAACAAGCTTTATTGATCTAATGTAATCAACCATCATTTTATACTTTTTGGGGTCATTGATCCATCTTATATTCCAAGTAAATATAAACATTAATATTTAAAGGAGTTGGAAAGCCTTCTTTTAGCTCTACAATTTGACCTTCTCCTTTCCAAAGTCTTAAAATCTTTATGGGATCAATTAGATGAAACAGTTTCCTGAATTCTCGTATATCTACATTGATATTGTCTTTAATAGACTCGATAACACAAGAAGACAATTAGATAACTTCATTCTCCTTAGAAGAGTTATCAATAATAACTTTAGGGACCTCTAAACAGGTTAAGGACTAAGGAAAAGCAAGAAAATTATGAGGATTATCACTATAGACCTTAGGATGAGCTACTAACGTATTTACAAAATCTGAAGCAGTGGGATATTGGTTTAACACTTCATCAATTGTAAAAGGTTGAATAAGAGTTGAAGGGTGCTTTAAGGACATCAATTTATTAAAATTATTCGTTTGGAACATGATGTCAGTAGGCTTCCACATCTTCCCTTGTTATTGTAAAGATGATCTCTATTGATAAGAGAATTTAGTGGTATCATCTAACAAGGAGTCATCCTCTCCTAATTTTAATGGTGGGATTTCCACAGGAAGGACTTGGCTCATATCTACACTAATATAAAGACAAACAAAACCAATCCTTCTATATGATGTGGCTGCCTCATCCATAAATATTGGTCTACCAATGTTGCTTGCCAGAAGGCTCAAGTCCTCGATAGACCAAAATTCTAGAGAGATCTTATGAAAAATAACCTATAAAGGTACCTACTTTTGTTTAATTTCTTAATGTTTGATCCCCAACTTCCATATTTGCAAGAAGATTATTAACCTATTAGTGTCAGAAACTTCATGAGCTTTTTCCTTGGAGGCAAATTTGAATAGAAATTGATGGTTATCATTGATAAGCAGCTCTAAGAGATCTTTGTTCTTCCATTGTTTAGTTGCTCATAATTTGATCATTGGGAAAGCAAGTCTCTTTCCTAAGAAAAACCAACCGTTGTTGATTCTTATGAGCTGGCTCCTATCTTAAACATATCTAATGAAGGGGAAACAATGAAAAGACCCTCCTTAAAGGAGAGAGGAATGAATTGTAGGAGGAGTTAGAAGATTCGCCTAGTACAAATCTCTAGTCGAGGAAGTTAGGAGGCAAATGGTCCCAAAAAGAGCTCGAGCTAGGGCGTGAAAGTATCAAGACTAAGTCTTGAGCCAGCTAGGTAGAAAGAAGCATGTGCGAGGACGACTTCCTTAGGGTTAGAAGAAACTGACTCCATAAAAAAGAGAGAAAAAAGTAACAGATATAGAGCTAGAAAATTAAAAAACGGTTCCAAAAATAGCAAGGTTAAAAGTCCAAAGAACGTGGTGGAATAGAAGGGATGAGAAAGGATTTAAAGCAGGGAAGGAGAAGAATGGAGTAAGAAAAGAGAGCTAATGGCTGCTGAAAAAAGCCAAACTCAACTACGAGAGCTAAACCAAATTAGAGAGAAGGAGAAGAGTCTCACACTAAATATAGTATGTAAGTTCATAAAAAAATATATATCATTTTTTAGTTTAGACTTAAATAAAAGGAGCAAACTTTAAACTTTCGAATATGAAAATAGAGTATGAATAAAAGCGGGATGAAATTCAATTATTTGGACATAAAGTAAAGTAAATGCGAAGAGAATTACTCATACTACTTAGATTATGAGAGTTACATAATAATAAATTCATGTTACTAAGATGTGACCCTATACGTTTAAACATTATGTAATGGAATTCTCGACCATCGCATATCCTATGCCTCGTCCAATATCAGTATGTAACTCGAAGTTTTGGAAGAGCTATATGTAATAGGCCATCACTGCACCAAGAGGACAAACAAACCAGAATCAACATCTAATTAAGCTTTTCCATACAAAGCAGACTCTCCAGATTTTTTAAAAGAAAAACTAAGCAGTAAAAGCACAGCAAAGAAGGATGTCTTCAATTTAGTTGGTATGTATGTAAGCGTCTGTAACTACCAACTATAATTGAGCAGATGCATAAGTGATCACAATTACAAAGAGAAAGAAGGAAAGGAAAAGAGTGAAATGAAAGACAAGAAGCTCACAAAAATTCAGCGGTTACGGCGTCCTTGTTCACGTCAAGGGGAAGGGGCCACACAAGCTGGTATGGCCCTCGCACTATCTCCTTCTTCTGGTACGCGAATTCATTTGACTGCCCGTACAATCTCCTCTCTCCCGTTACTCTCAAACTAGATATATGTATGTACATATAAATAAAACACACAGGTAATATTAATATCAAGAAGTCAAACACTACACTACCCACTTTTTGTCGTTCACTTCCACTCTAATGTCGTTTACGGTTACACCAGCAACTTCTAATGTTAAAATATAGGTGCTGTTCGATTCTACTACATCAACCTTTGGTGTCCACTCCTCATTTCCTGCTAAATAATTATGTAAGTAGTAGCTTAAAACATATAGCGTTATTAAACTATGGATTAATTCATGAATTGTAGATATTCATTGTAGTAAGAAGAATGTATATTCTTACTGATCTCTCGGATGGGGTAGAAATGTTTCTTTGGAGGGGAAGAACATCCACATGATCTGGCAAACCTAGGAAGGTCCGAAGATGGCCCATCTGATTGAAACTTTGTTGATAAGCAGCTTTGTTCCGCCTTATTTGCTCTAGAAAACAATGGCTCTTCAGCTTCACGAACCGAACTTTGTATTTGATCATGTATGTCCTGATAATCCATTTTATGAATTCTTTCTTAGGAAACAAAAAGGAGAAACGAAATTAAAAGGAAAAGAAAAAGTGTATGGCGGCTCGGATCTACCTGTGTGTGTGACTGGGGTCTCATGAAAAAAGCTTGGGAAGCAGAGGCTTGACGTGCAAAACACATCCGATTATCACACCTTGGATTCAGAATCATATTCACAGAATTCAAACTGCTGCTACAGTTCTGAGGGATGATATTGATAGAAATTCAGTAGATTAATTAGAAGAAAAGGAGGAAATAAACTTGTTAAATTCCATTTACCATGGGCAGAAGATGATCATGAGTGCTGGTGATGGCAAAGTGAGAAGCAATCATATTCATTCTTCTCCTCGCAGATTCACTCTCCATCTCGCTTGTCTTACGACGAACGCAACGCTCACCCGCCTTAAAATACACTAATCAAAAATATCTACTATAGCTACTATAGCTACCTGCTTTGGACGACAGATATTTCTCAATCCAACCAGGTCCAGTGGCAAGTGGGTCTCTTCAATTTGGAAAAAGGTTAACCAGTGGGACCCATGATTAGTATATGAATAATGCTTTACAACACACGCGTGTATCTATATATCTCGGCTTCAAAAATATCTGCACCCTTGTTTGGTTTTGGAAATAGATTTGATTTCACAAAACATACCCCACCTTATCTAAAATCAACCAATCTACTCCATTTTAAGCTCTAAAAATATTGAAACTTTGTTATAATTCTAAAGGGTGTATCTACAAAGTGGAATGAAGAAGTTGCCTACTTTGGTTTCAAACACAATAACAACATTTAATATAAATTTCACTTATACATAAAATGTAAGAAAGTTTAATAGTACGTAGCTTTATTTTTTAATTAATAGAGAAACTATTTCTAAACAACTCATATAAAAAAAACTTATAATAAAATAATAATATTTTGTCAATCACTAATTTAATTTTGGGCTTTTATGATTTATAATTTAAATAAGGTAATGGCAGTAAAATTATATGAAATTTAGTTTTGACATTGTTAAAGAGATAAAAAAAATGTTATGTTACACAGTGACTCTAACGCCAGCCCTAAAATCAAATAACCCACGAGTCATGGATGGCCCATGACTCGACCCACTCACCCAAACCAAATTCCCAACAGGTACAGATCACGTGTTCTGCTGTACTCAGCCACCCTTGCACCTCCTCTTTTCCTCTCGCACTGTACAGACCTGAAATAGCCACCCACGGCTGTCCTTTCTTCTGTTGTCCTTCCTTCTGCTACACAGCACAACCTTGCAACAACCAATAGTTTCATTCCTAGCATTAGTATAAATACACCAGCAATGTACAGTTTTCGTTCATGTTGAAATAAGAAAATTTCTTCATCACATACCTTTTATTTTCTTTCAGACTTCTTATATGGAAAAAGAAAATCTGGGTATTTCTGAATTTTTGGCTTTGAAAAGGAATTTAAATTACTTGAAATTAGATTCAAACATAAGGGGAAATTTTATTGTTTTGGACAAAAGAAAAATATATGGAGAATTAAACTACAATTTGAATTTTTTCCATGGATATAAATGAGAACTCATTGCAAGATTAAAACCAAGCTTAAATGAGTTGAGGAATAATGGAATTGATTTACAAACTTTATAAGAAAAGATTTAAAATGGTCAAAGAACTGATTTTTATATAGACTGATGTTGGCCTTTAAGAATGAACTAAATGATGAGTCGATTATTTAGTCTAAGGAAAATGGGCTTAAAAGGTGAATACTTTCTAATGAATAAATATCTTGAGGATTGGTATTAAATTGGGAAATGAACCTGCTTTAGATCTGGATATCACCATTTAAGTGAACTTCTGTGTGGAGAATGAACTTTTCGTAATTGAGGTGTTGAATTATTAAAGGATTGATTAGCTTCACCTGGATCAGCTTGAATTGTTGACCTAAATGCTTGGACCCGGCCTGAATTGACAACCTAAATCATTTAAAGAATTGAACTTAAGTGTTGAAGATCTAATAATTTGGGTTTGACGCCATTACAAGAAAAACAAATTTTTGCGACAAAAATTACCGACGAAAAATAAAGCTTTTGTGTTAGGAAACAAATTTAGCGATGGAAATTATCGACTGAAAAAAACGTCAAAGAAATGGCTGTTGGTAAATTTAGCAACAGAAGTTTGTATATCCGTCAATATCATTAGCGATGGAATTTTGGATTTTCATAGTTAAGTTGAAAGAAATTTACTGATGGATTTATAGTATTCTGTCGCTAGTTTGTAGACATAATCTCAATATTTTGTTGGTGAATTTTCTTTTAACTTACCGACGAAAATTCAAAATTATGTTGCTAAAGTCACTAATAGTAAATCGTAATTTTCGACGCTAAAGGTACCAACGAATATATAACAATTTGTTGCTAAATTTATCGACGAAAACATGAACCGTAGCTAAAGTTTTACCAATAGAGTGATATATTCTATTGGTAACTTAAGAACATATTTATTTATTCTGTCACTAATTAGCGATGGAATGGTATGTTCCGTTAACAATTTATCGAAAGAAGGTATTGTTCTGTCGCTAATTAGCGACGAAATACTATTGTTCCGTTAGAAAATTTAGTTTTGATAAATTTCTACCCTCATTTCTCACTTTCTACCCAAGTTTTCTATTCATAATCTTATGATTTTTTTGTATATTTAATTTGTGTAAATAATATATCATTGATTGATAAATAGAAAGTAAACATTATCTTGATTGTTAGTATAATAAAGATTAAAATATACACAAATAAGTACTTATTCATCTAAGCTATGTTGGTGGTGAAGGTGGATGGTTTGATTGCTACGATGAGGTCTTGTCCCTCCCCTTCAACTGATCTATTTCGTTATGAAGTTGGGCTATGTACTATATACTCCATCGACTGTTGCAACTAAGTTGCCAGCCTCTCTACTGTGCTCTCAAGTTGAAGGACTCTTTCATTTGATGTAAACCGCCTAGTAGATGTAACTGTAGTGGATGTGAAAGATTGTGAATAACATGTGTTTGCAAATAAACCTAAGACGAAAATCCTTCCACAACGATCCCTACTATCGATTATATCAAGATATGCCTGACTCTCATCAACAATTTCAGAGTTTTGAAACTGTAGTTCATGTTTTCTTGTATTTGACCCTATCATTATAATTATTTATGTTAATAAGTGATACTTTTTAAGAATTAATATTAAAGTATAAATTTTACATACACGAAGTTGTTTACATCTCACTATCATACTTTTTAGTGTGAGTTTGCAAAAAGAGCTGGCGTAGTGTAGGCTTCCTATCCATAAAGTTTTCCTGCTTCATAATAAATTGTTATAAATGAACTATAATTTAAAAAAATTCGGCAGAATTTCTTCTATTTTTATGAAGTGGCTATCAAAGGAAAGGAGGAGATAATCTTCTTAGTAGTTCCTTAAAAAAAGGAAAAGGAATAACATAAAACGTCGAAAATCTATTCTAAAAAGGGAAAAGAAAAGAGTGAGAAAGGAGGAAAGCATATGGAAGCTAAAAGACAGCTACCAAAGTAAGAAGATAAACCAAGCACTAGAGGAGACTGAATAAAGCTAAGGAATCTATTATAAGGGGTTACAATGCAACTGAACATAAACTACTAAGAAGAAAATCTAATTGAACGAAGGAGAGAAGAAAAGTGAACAAAGCTAAGGAGTAGGCGAGAATGTAAATCTTTTTATGGATCGACTGATTTGTGTACCTGTATCCATAATTGTTTGTCGTTATTGTAAGATGCTGATTTATTTCCTCTCGTCTTCTTCCTTAGAGAATTCCTCAATGGTTCAGAATAGTTTCATAAAACGTTATGATGCAATAAGTTATTTCAACTTATATAGCATCTCCAATGGACATGTCCTTTGGTAAGTGGAAGAGAGAAGAAAAGGGTCCGTGACCCATTTGAGACTTATTCTGTAATACCCAATAACCATTATCTTGGATGTTTTAATTGGACTCAAATTTATAAGTGACATGGGACATAAAATAGTCTAACAGAGAAAAAGAAAAAACTGAGATTAACTTATTCCAATTCAAGAAAAGAAGAAAAATCAATAAGAGAAATAATGGAAGAAGAAGCAGCGTTGAACTTCAGAGAAAAGAAGGATAACATCTCTCGTGCTTATGTTTCGCAAAAGAAAAAAAGGAGTTCATAGATTATTGTATTAGAAAAAAAAGTCCAATTATTTCATTATTAGTTTGGTAATTTTTATAACTATTAAGACATATATATATAATTTAAATTAATTTAATGATCATAAATAATCATCAAAATAATAATTATACAACCATTTCTTTCAAATATTGTTGGCATGTAAATTAGCTTTGGTAGGATAACAAGTGATTGTTGAAATAGTACCTTACCAAGTACGATTTCAATACCTTCGAAATGCTCTTCTGACAATAGGGTTGATAATTTCGAGTCCAGATTCTTCTGTCCACTATCACTCTGTTTTATTCTGTCTCATGAAATCTCAGTCATTTATTTTGCGGGACCCACGCGGACCTCATGCGAAACTTATATAAATAAATGACTGAAATTTATTGAACACAATAAGACGTCATAATATTGGATAGAGGATCTGGACTCGATAATTATCTAAATTTTGCATAGGGAATATTTTATAAAATGATTATATATTTCTATATAAGCCAATTTTGGTATTACATTAAAGAATAGTCGTTTTTTGGTTGCTTAAAAGAAATATAAAGAAAGGATATCGTGTAGAGTTCATAGGAGTTGGGAGAGAGCTGCGTATAACAGTTGATTCCAAGTATCAGGAAGACCCGGTAAGCACCAGTGAGTACAATCCATATCATTGTGACCGCCATGGCCGTAGACGGAAGGATGGGCATCCTTTCTGAGTTGAGATAGACTTGTGATATTAAGCAAATATACTTCCACTAATGCCTTCGACATTCCAATTCCACCAACTACTTTTTCCAATACCACTTCTGCCGGATGTGGCCCTCCTGGATATACATAATTGTTCCCTCCTTTTAATGCTTGTGTTTGTCCCCCACAGTTTTTGGCATTTGGATCTCCCCACTCTGCTCCGCTGCATATATCCATGAATCGATCTTATATTCGTTATATATAATATGTGTATTCACATACAAATATCTCGAGCTTCGACTTACTTGTTATGATCTGGGGAAACCCCCTGGAAAAAGACCTTGGTTTTTACAGGATCAATGTTTGTTCCAACCCATTGGGCCCATGTTCTCAATCCTTTCTCGTATGCTTCCAACCGGTCCATATCCTTGTATGTATTGTTTCCATCCTCGATGTAATTCCATCTGCATTTACAAACAGCAGCAGCATCGATTAATTTACTTTGTTAATTAAACGCAAAATAAACACACACACACACACACGTAAACATACGGTTGCTTTCTTCCAGTATGAAGCCACCAATGCCAGGTGTTGAAGACGAGGACATCCATACGTTTCCATAATTCTCCACCTTCAATGGAGTTCAACTTAAGAACAGCTCCACTGCTTGTACTTACAATGTCCACCAGGAACGCATCTCGATAGAACATTATCTCAACATTATAGGCCTACAACAACACTTGATAATTTTTCTTATAAATAATTATATATTCATTTTAATTAACTAATTCGTTTCACGGTGCATGCACTAGCAATTAATCTGTGGTTAAATAGAAGTACAGTACTAACCGGAAATGAGAAAGTGGAAAGGCCACCTGCTCTTGTGGATGTATACTTGGTATGCGGTACAGCTACATGAAGTAAACATGTGAGAGACTGCCATTGGTTCAAGTTCAGTGAATCTCCTACGAACATTATCTTCTTCCCCCGTAGTCTCGATAAAAAATCTTCACCATCAAAACTGCACATGCATGATACATACAGCCATATATCAAGCTAGCTCCTTTTCCATTGAAATGTATGTATATGGTCCATATTGTCTTTTGGTTGTTTGTTGGGGTGGGGAAGAATAATAAATTGGTTGTTTTATATGGAGTACTGTCTCTTTCACGTGAACGGTATACTGCCAATGCATGTGAAATATGATTCAAGCTGAAGTGCTAATGCAATAATTAATTGCTACAGTTTACAATAAGATGAAGAATGCAGATATATGTATCTACTGGGATAGATTGAAAACCCCTTAAATGAATGAAAATTGCAGAGTCCCCGCTTATAAGGGCATTATCAGCTCTAGCCCTCGTTGTTCTTTTGCTGATATGTACGTGCAGTGCTATGCTGCTAAATGCTAATATGTTCAATCACCAAAAAAAAAACAAGAAGAAGAAGAAGAAGAAAAAAGAGTACCTTGGTAAGTTGCATCCAAGAGGCTGCCATCTGTACTTGAGAAAATCTTGATCTGATCGACCATTGTGTAAGCAGTCAAATTGCTTTTCTATAAATGGGCACGAGTCTGTTTCATAGGCAGGATGATGATTATCATCCTTAACCCAACTCCCTTCATAAAAGTTACAAGCACCGGCACCCTCTATTCGTTGAAGTTGCAGTGAAATCACCAGCGCGGCTAGGACTAGAAGCACTGCCAAAACTCTCTTGTCGCTCATCTACTCAAGAGATTAGGTAGAGAGAGATGTCAGATGAAGTTGTTGAACCTCAAAATATTTGTGATTTGTGGAATTTACAAATATATACATCGCCACTAGCACGGTCCCACTACTGCTTACGCATCCAATAGGTATGGATAGGTGAGCCCAAAGCCTATCCTCTTACGCATCTTATTAAAATCGCTTTAGGATTTTATAACTAAACACTTATTTTTTTAAAAATAATTTTTGTGATTAAAAAAAATGCTTTTTCACCCATTAAAAATGTGCTGGGTGATTGTTTTCACTTTTGTTTTTTTTTTTGTTTTTTATTTTTTGTTTTTAAATTCGATAAAAAAGTTTGTTTGTTTGAGTTTTTAGTTTCTATTTTTAGTTTTAGTTTCTTCATGTTTTCAAAAATTATGAAAACCATAAAAGTAGCTTTTATTTCTTGTTTCTGTTTTTTTTTCCATAACCTGATTTATTATCATTTAAATATATATTATTTAATTATTAATAAAAATTTATGAATAATTTAATTCAAGATTATATATTTAATAAA
>JAOSBP010000009.1:190904-225533 GCA_027563825.1 Erythroxylum mucronatum
AAGCTCGAGTTTGGTGATGAGTATAGGGTGATTGTGAAGGATGTTTGGAAAGAGTACACAGGCTGGCCTTTGAATGACATGAAAATATACACACTAACAAGCGAAGACATAAATAAACATAAACCTGGATGAAGATGAGCCGCAAAGAGGATGAAGATGTAGCGCAGAGAGGATCAAGATGCAATGCAGAGAGAAAACGGTGCAGAGAAAAAAGAACAAGTATTTGTAAACGTGATTTTTTGTTGTGAAATATCACGGAAACATGATTTTTCTGTTTTCGTAAAAGAGTTGTTTTTTTATTTTTAAAAACAACGTAATAAAACAATATCAACCAAGCATGATTTATGTGGAAGTTTCAATTTTTATACAAACCGCAACAAGAAACGAGGAAAAAAAACAAAAACAAACAAGGCCAAGAAATAAAGAGAGACGGGTTTCTGAAAAACTTATTCAATTTTTCTCCCTTCACAGACCTTAGATTAGTCTTAAAGGTCTAGATTTTTTTTTGTTAGGTTGCCTCCCAAACAGCGCCTTAATTTATGTCGTTTGTTTGACGTCCTCCTCCATTATCAAGGTTCCTCTAGCAAAAATTTCTTCAAACATCATTTCTTTAATAATATTGCGCTAACATTTTCTGTAGGACTTGGGATGGGTTAATCGGGCAATTTCCTAGACAATTGGCTTTTTACATTACTTAGATTGGTGCAATTTTGTCCTATTTGGGTCTCTAAGTGATGCAACTATGCATTTGTCTTCTTTTGATATTCTACCCCATGTATATGTACTTGCCAATCTAGTTAGCTAATTGTTTCACCGTATCTTCTAAAGATTGAGTAGTGGGTTCGTTTCAAGGTGGGTTAGGTATAAAAGAAGACCTTGGATTGTTTTGGTTACTAAAAAAAGTAGGTGGGTTTGCTCTAGGTCCATATGTAAAGTTTGGATGGTCTTTCCAACCCTTATTATATGTGTTTGAAAATAGGTCATATTTCCTCTATGTTTGTCCAAGATAACTACCCTTAACATTCATATCTTGAACCTCCAAAGAAGGACATGCATCAGTAGTATGAGTAAAATCAGTGCAAATTCCACAAGCACGAGCTTAGGTAATACCACCAACTACAAGTTTTGACATTAAAGTAGTCAAATAATTTACTTGTTGAGAATTTTCCTTTAGTTAATCCCGAATACATACACAACTATTTTGTTAACTTTCCTAACCTGATTAATCTCATTTTAAGTCCAAATTGTTGTGAATTTCAGCCATGTTAGCGATTAATTGTCTGGCTTATACAGGAGTTTTATCAACTAATGCCCCCACTAGTTGCATCTATCATGCTCCTATCATTTGATAAAAGTCCCTTATAGAAATATTTTATTAATAATTGGTCATTAATCTGATGATTGGAGCAACTAGCACATAGTCTTTTAAATCTTTCCCAATATCCATATTGTAACATTCCGTTATCTCATGTTTAAGGTTAAAACCCTAAAATAGTGTACATGAGAGATTGTTGAGAAATTAGAAAGTATATTTTATGCTCATGCATCACATAACATACACATGCATATGAATATTAATTATTGCACACGTAAAATGATTGTACATTTTCAGGTATAATTGATTTATAAATGTGATTATATTGAGAATTGTGGAGTATATGCATTGAAAATTGATTTGGTGATAATAATTGTCGATCTAAAATTTTTGGAGAAATTTATGAAATTTTGGGTATTTTTAGACTAAAAAAATGTCAAATGATAAGATAATTAATTTATAGTAGTAGAAATAAATGTCAAATGACAGCTGAAATAATTGTGCTAATGGTATTAGGATTTGTTGAGAATATGATATTGAAAATTGAGAGACAATTGGATTAAAAATTGAAGATAAATTGACTAGTTAAATAAGAGAACCAAGTGAGACCATGGGAAGTGGACATGTGGCAAATGACAAGTGTCACTTGCCAAGCCATGCATCCACCGCCTACGACACACTCTCCCAAGTGAAAGATCATCTTCATTTTTATTTGTCTTTCACTTTATTCATTTGCTCTCACCTCTTGTTAATTTCTCTTCCCATATTCTTCAATCTGCTGCATCTACAACACTCATTTTTCACCCTCTCAACGTGAACCTTGTTTTCACCTTTCACTTGCTACTTTCATTTTGTTATCTTCTTTGTTGTCACTAAAAGACCTATCCCTACAACCTTTGATTGATGATGATCGTGTGATATTGGGAAGCTAGGGTTAAGAGTGATTTTGAAGAGCTTCCAGTTTTATCAAGTAACGTGATAATTCTCATGGGTTGTATGTATATGAAACAAATATGGTGATTAATTGATATTAAATGATAATGAGACTAGTGGTCATTATACATGTGCATCATAGGTAAAGAAATGAACACATTGGTGTCTTATTGTTTTTATTTATGATGATTAGAAAGATCATTGACTGGTGTAGGAAAAAGGTACAAAAAAATTTGATAGGTAAATGGGTGTTTTATGTTCTGTTGTCACTGTTTATATACGTGGATCACTTTAGGTGTTATAGAGATGAATTAAAGTGAGTTGGAGTTAAAGAAAAGGTTAGTGTATTGTCTTGGAATGGGAATAATTAAGGTGATAGTTAGAGATGAAATGAAGGTGCTAATGAAGATGAACATGTGCAGAAAATATAATGAATGTGTGTATATGATATATTCTATTTTTTATGTTTACGATCAATCATATATTTTGAATTGTGTGTGAATGATTTGAGCTAAAATGGAAGTAGGATTGAAGAAAGGAAACATTAGGTAGTGCACATCGTGACAGAGAGGAAACCTCAAGGGAGTTGCACGATCGTGCTTGGGAGAAATCAGCCAGTGCACGGACAGAAGGGAGACGTCAGGTTGTGCACGATCATGCACAAGCACAATCGTGACAGAGAGGATTCAACAGGCAGTGCACGATCGTGTGCACAGTTAGAGTGCAATGTTATTTGACAGTTTTAAAAACTCTTCACTCTTTTGACCGTAACTTCTTCTCCAGACCTCTAATTGACTTGAAATTTGAATCACAAACTCCTCACACATTGTCCTTCCTCTCTACCAAAATTCATTGTCATATGAATTCACTAGAAAAGGATTGGTAAATGGTTGATTGATGAGTTTAGGACGAAAATGATGAAGTGCGATGGAATTTGTTAAATGGAATGTTTTCACTAAATAGGCATCAGTATTTTGGCCATATCTTGATCTGTAGATATCCAAATAGAATGATTTTAAGTTTAGATTAAACTAGAGACATATGGCTACAAATTTTGTGAAGGAATTGAATTTTAATTCTATCTCTAAAAGTTTTAAATTCTGGCTTGAAGTTGAGTATTGTGTACTGTCATGGTGTGAGAATAGTCTGAAGTATTTTATGTATAAATTGTAGAATAATGAACAGAATTATATGAACTTTAGTTCATTAGAAACTTAAGACATAGAGGAACATTTGTTTAGAAGAAGGTATTGCCTAAATACTTCATTTTCCTTGTCATGATGACCATGCAAAATTGACCCAAAAATCTGTTTTGAGAAAAGCTGAAATGATCGATTGATGATGTTATAACTTAGTGAATGACTTGTTGATATCAAAGTGATATGTGATGCTATATGATTATTAGTGAAATGATGTAAATTATGTGATTACATAAACTGTATGTGTTATGTGTTATGTGTTATGAGTGAGCCATCGATGATAGATAGTTCACTGAGTTCGCAAAACTCATCAAAATTACAACGTTGACATTTCAGGTTTGAGCGAGGATACTAGTGACAGAGAAACTCTAGAAGCAACATAGTTTTTGTATTTTTGGATAGAAGAAATGGCTCAAAGGTCGGTCAGTTGAGACTGAAGGATCTAGATAAAATTTTGTAGAATTCCTCATATATGTAGCACGTTCTATATACAAAGACGTAAACTCTAATTAGTTTTTGTTATTGTACGTATATGGGTGTTGTTGTAAAGCTACAATGTACATATTGTTTGAAAAATGAAATGAGAAATTTTTGGTTTTTTAATTATTGTGTCATTCTTTATGATGCCTTATAAAAGAACATAACTGCTCCAACATGCCATTATTATAGGTTGTGTACTTGAATGTCATCAAAATGTTCTGATATATACTCTATGGTAATGGGGTGTTACACATATAATAACCCATTTATATTTTATCTAATTCCACATATTTCTTTCCTAATATATCTTATTTTAATAGCAGGAAATTTTTTTTTCAAGAAAAGCTCTATGCAATTCTACTTATGTATTTATGGATATAAAAGGCAAATAATATAACTAATCTTCAGCAAAATCATACAATGAAAATGGAAAAACACACAATTTCACTTATTTTTCATCAATTCCTTTAGGCTCATAGTAGAACAAACAACCAAAAGTTCTTTGAAAAACCTATGATGATCCTCACCTGCACATCCATTGAAGGCAATAAATTTAAGAAACTTGAATTCAGTTTCAAAGGTCTTTCCTAGACTAGGAAGACAATGCATAAAAGTTGATGTTCTAAGTTTGGTTCTAAAATTTGCTTCAAGATAGTTGCAACCATTTATATCCTTTTGTCTTCCTTTTTCGGTTTGATTTGTACTTCAATTTATTTTCCATCTCTTAATTTCATAAAAATCACCTTCTCTCTGCTCTACCTATTAAAAAACAAAAAAATTATTAGTTATAATTCAAAAATAAATAAACTAAGCTAGGCAAATAAAACTTTTCTCGACAACGGCACCAAAATTTGATACTTGTCTTTAAGCGTATACAAATTAAATCCTTAGTTTAATTTTGAATTTATTATTCAATTTAGTATAGAGCAAATAAGAGTCGATCTCACAAGGAAAGTTAATTTACTAATTTAGTTTATTAATTATAATGATCTTGAAAGAAGCCAATGACATCTTACTAATTTTGCTTATGTAAAAGAAATTTCATAAGTATAAACAGCATCAACATGTTAACACATATTGTTCTCTTTAACCAAAATTATTAATATATAAAATTAAAACTTAAGAAAATAAACTTGCAATACATTATTGGAACCACAATTGAAAACAACCTTTCTACTACATAGGGGTAAGGTTGCGTAGTATCAGACCTCTCTAGACCCCGCAACTTAATAGGATTACAACTGGATGTTAATGATGATGATGATAAAATTATTAGAACCACACAATCAACATTTAAAAGCTAGAAAATTATTTTCTTTCTCAAAGAGTTGTAACTATTCAAAATATATAATAATATAATTTTTAATGATGAAATCAAATTATACAAATATGAAATTTTCAACCATAAGACATGTAGAAATGAACATACAATCGTTTACTAAGCGCATAAACCCAAATAACAATATAAAGCTAATAATCCTATTTTGTCTACATTAAGTATGACACTTGTAATTTAGCTTCAAGAGAGAATTATCTCAACTAATTTAGGGTGTCCATGTTCATACAACTAACCTTATATATAATATTAACTTTATCAATTACCTGAAAATAGGAAAAATCCAAAACCATAATAATAATAACAAAACCTATAATTTTAACTAAACCAGTACATAAAACAAAAGAGGGGTGGTTTACGGTTCAAATTGAGTCAAGAAATCAAAGAAATAAAACATCAATCTAATTTAATATTTACAAATGAACAAGCATATTTTAAATTTTAGTTCGCAACATATCTGAGATAATCAGAGACATTTAACACATTAAATGTAGAAAACAAACTAGCTAGTTCCTACTTATCCCTTTTCACTCTTTAGAATTGAATCAACTCAACTCAAGCATCAAAAACACGTTAGCATAAGGGAATACAATCAATAACAAAAATTTGTTAAACAAACATCAAAATTCCAACCCATACAACTCTAAATGAATCACTAATTATACTTATCACATTCAAATAATCAAGGACGTCTTCTATCAAATAAGATACGAATAAACACAATTAGAAATTCCAACAATTTTACACTATTAAATCCGCTAGGTAATCAATTGAATTAAATAAAAATAATATCCCCAATAGTCAAAAATAATGTCTAAAATAGAATTCAGCAATTAAACATAAATTAAGCATAAAACTAGAAACAAAGATAATAGGATTTTCAAAAAATTCATTTAACTTTTCCCCCTTCCTTGACCTCAGACTTGGATGTTTAATAACACAAGGGAAAGGGACAGATTGTATTTCCCTCCCTTTCCCACCAATTTGGTGGGAAAGGGAGGGAAAGGGAAAATAAGAAGAAAAATGACCAAATTTCTCTTACAATCCTTTCAATTCTCTCCATTTTTTCTTGTCCAAACAATAGAAAGGGAGGGAAATACAATTTCTCTTCCTTTCTTTTCCCTTGTTTTCCCTCCATCCAAACAAAGGGTAAGAGATATCGATCTTGACCTGAGAAGAAAGATAAATGGTGTTGCTTAGATATCGATTCCAATCTGAATTGGGCTTCTATTGAATTAGTATTTAAAGTATTTACTTAATCATCTCCCTCACATTTCAAGCACAAAGATTCAGATACTTTCATGGCCGGCATGAACGAGGCTTTAGTTCTTTACCCAACACCAGCCATAGGTCACTTGATATCTATGGTGGAACTTGGCAAACTCTTAGTTACTCAACAATCCTCTCTCACCATCCACATATTGGTCTTAGCTCCACCGTACAATGCCGGCACCACCGCCCCTTACATCTCAACCGTGTCCGCCACCTATCCTTCCATCAAATTCCACCAACTGCCCACAATCACGCTCGCTTCCACCACCGCAACGAACCACGAAACCCTCACTTTTGAGGTTATTCGCCTAAGCAACCCTAACGTACAGCAAGCTTTGTCGTCCTTATCTCAGAGCTACAGTATTCGCGCCCTTGTTATGGACTTCTTCTGTACGGCTGCCCTATCTGTAGCTAATGAACTGAGCATTCCTGGCTACCATTTCTTTACTTCTGGAGCTGGTTGTCTTTGTTTGTTTTTGTATCTGCCTATACTTCACCAAAACACATCAAAAAGTTTCAGAGATCTCAACACTTTTCTTCACATCCCTGGAATACCTCCGATTCATTCTTCTGATGTGCCAAAACCGGTCCTGGACCGCGAAGATAAGGCTTATCAATACTTTGTAGAAACCTTTAGCAGGCTTCCAGAATCAGCAGGAATTATAGTAAACACTTTTGAGTTACTCGAGAATAGAGCAACCAAGGCGATATCAGATGGATTGTGTGTTCCCAGTAATCGCACGCCGCCAATCTACTGTATTGGACCGTTGGTAGTAGCTGATGATCGAAGAGGTGGTGCTAAAACCAGTGATGATTCCGTGGCTCAGTGCTTTGCTTGGCTTGATTCACAACCAAGCAGAAGTGTCGTCTTCCTGTGTTTTGGAAGCTTGGGGCTCTTCTCGAGAGACCAGTTGAGAGAAATAGCTGTGGGGTTGGAGAGAAGTGGACAGAGGTTCTTGTGGGTAGTTCGGAGTCCACCTAGTGATGGCAAAAGCTTAGCCATCATTAAACAGGAAGACCCAGATTTAGACTCTCTACTCCCAGATGGCTTCTTAAGCCGAACCAGTGAAAAAGGGTTCGTCGTCAAGACATGGGCACCGCAAGTGGCGGTGTTGAACCACGGCTCGGTTGGCGGGTTCGTGACTCACTGCGGGTGGAACTCGGTTCTTGAGGCGGTGTGTGCAGGAGTGCCGATGGTCGCTTGGCCACAGTACGCAGAACAAAGGTTGAACAAGGTCTTATTGGTAGAAGAAATGAAGGTTGCTTTGCCAATGGATGAGTCCGAGAACGGGTTTGTGAGCGCCGCCGAGTTGGAGAAGCGAGTTAGAGGGTTGATGGAATCGGAGGAAGGTAAGTTGGTGAGAGAGCAAACCATTGCCATGCGGGACGGAGCTATGGCTGCAACGAGCGAGGGAGGCTCTTCACGCTTAGCTCTTGCTGGATTGGTCGAGTCCTGGAAGTGTGTTGGTATTTAATCTTGTCAGGGATGGCAAGTCTGGTCTTGTATAAGAAGAGTTTATTGAATATACTTGTTTATCATTAGGCACGTTGGTCCAGGCTGAGCCCTGCCCCTGACCTTGGCCACGGGTTGGCTAGCCCCTGGCTCATGTCAATGGTTCGGGGTGTTCCTAACCGTGGCCACGGGTATAAAAAGAGTTATTGAATACATTTGTTTATCATTAGGCATGTTAGGTCCAGGCTGAGCCCTGCTCCTGACTTTGGTTACGGGTTGGCTAGCCCCTGGCTATTGTCAACTTTATATATATTTTTTTTAAAATTAAAAATGCGCACAATTTTATATATTTTTTAAATAAAAATAAAAATGACCATTTTTTATAAAATGACGACGTTTTTTATGTTTCAGTCGGGTTAAACAATTTTAGTTTTTGACTTACTCGTGACTTTATTTGGACTAAAATTAGGTCAAATCGAGCTAAAATTAACGTTTTTATTTATCAAAGATATTTTTTTTGGTAATATTAGAATTATCATAGAACGATTATTTTGTGGGCTAAGGATTGATCTAAGCCTAAGTTATTGCAAAGTCAGTGATATTGGGCTTTATTGAGATGGAGACCACTAGTGTTTTAGCCATGAAAGCCCAATTCAGTAGGCCCATTTTCTTGAAAAATTCATTTGTTCTAAAAATTATTTTTATCTTTTTATTATTAAAATTTATATTGAATGATGATTAGTCATTATACATAATAATATTTTATAAATATTAAAATATTAGATATATAATTAATATTTTAAAAATCGAATCGAAAGTTAAACAGATAAAATAAGAGATTTAAAGTTTAAAAAGTTTAACCGAAATTAAAATATCATAAAATTGAAAAAAGATTAAATAAAATTAAAGAACAAATATAATTGAAAAAATTGTTCTTATTTATCTAATAATTTAAATTTTAATTAAAAAATTATTGAATAAAAATTAATTGATTTATTTTGGTTTATAAAAATTTATTAATTTTAAAAATTAACTAATTAATTAATAACTTAATCTTTTTCTAATAACAAATTTTATTAAATTAATTCTAATTAAAAAGTTAAATGGTTTAAAATTTCCAAAATTGAATTTATCAAATCAATTAAGCTTTTTAATAATTCTATAGAGCAGTTAATTATGCAATAGTTTATATTTTAAAAAATATTACAATTTTAATAAATTGTGTTATTTAAATTAATATTATATTCATTTTTAATAATTTAAAATAATAAAGTAGCGAAAGAGATCAATTATGAATTCTGATTTAAGAAAAAGGAACACAAGATCAACAAAGGAGACAAGACATCCTATTGTTCTCGGATGAAACTACATTGTTGATCTGTCGGACACTTGTCTGTAGGGTCTCCGTTTAATCCAATGAACCGTGTTTCGAGCATCCATGTCTGAAAGTTATGACACTCGCTCCTATCGTTGACTTTGGGTTCGACGAACTTTGACACAACGTTAGAACCTGTTCCTTATCCATTATGTATTACGTAAATGATAATTTCTGTAGGGGCGATGAGAATCACGAGATGTGGAATGAACAAGTTTAGTAAATTAGGTTCATTTAATTCGAAATTAACTAATAAATTAAGTTTAAATTGATCAAATTTTAAAATTAAAACTAAGATGTTAGGAATAATTTGATCTAAGTTGATTTAACAAATTAAGTTTAGTTTATTTCAACTAATCAAAATGATATTTTTAATTTAATGAATCTAAATTATACCAATGTCACAATTTTTAAGAAGTTGGAATCAAGATGAATGTCTTAAATCTGCAATGGGTTCACGCGAGAAGAAAAGTTAGACCACACACAAGTTCAAGTGAAATTATAACTTAAAATTAACTAGCAACAGCGACGGAGTTATTTAAAGGTTAGCGGTGTACTGAGCCTTAAAATTTAAAAAAATTAATATTTAGGTCATTCTATATTAAATTTTTGGCTCAATCACTGACTGACAATAGATGGAATAGTCTACTAAACTTATATATTAGTTTTTTTTCTCTTTTTTTTCTAACACGAGACATTAGCATATAGGTATTGAAACTGTCCAAACGCTATCTTAAATAAGTTGACTTTGTTAAGCTCGACCAATAAGAATGGTATTTCAATATAGAAGATCCGGATCCGACCCAGCCCACATGCCTGATTCTACTCGATTAGTTTAAAAACAAAAGGTGAAGCTAAGAAAAGATCATCCGAATCGTTCCAGGGAATTATTATCACTCTTTATCTTCCACATTTACTCGTGATTTTCGCAGTCTTCATTCGCAGTTTCCAACAACGCCGCCCCATCATCATTGCTTATCCAATGAACTCTGAAACTGTCGGTAGTTTCAATTCATTACTTTTCCTACTTTCAGTCAAAACAACAGAGTCTTATCATAACTTCTTTCTGAAACATTTAATTTACGTTCAATCATGTCAGCTTCTACGTCACAGTGATGAAAAAGTAAGAAAAGATTACGTTAAGGGAATGCATAAGATTTCCTAATCCTAAGGGAACAAGATCAAGGCAAATCTATTGACATTTGCTGGCATGGGAGGGTTTTGTTCTTGGTGCCTGTTGGTGCAATGTATCGTCCCTCAGACCAGACCAGACGCCTGTCATCGATTTTCCAAGTTTGTTGGGTTCCTATATGAACCATGCTTTGAGCATCTCTGTCTCGAACTTGCGAATACCCCCATTTTCAATTTCGTGTTTGCAATAAATTGATAAAACTATGGCCTTTAATTTTTAAAATTTTAAGAAATATTTTATATATTTATTAAAAATAATAACAAATTATACAATTTATAAATGTTTTAAATTATAATTTCAGATAAGTTATTGATTTGACTCAAATTTAAGAATTGAATTAGATTATTACGTTAATAACATTTTATCAATATAATTTTTTAATAAAATGTAAAATTTAAATTATTTTAGCTGAATGTGGATGGTGCTGTCGATCCGTTGACTGGGACTGCTGCTGTGGGTGGTGTCTTACGCAACACCAATAGTTCGTAGCTGACCAATTTTGCTCACAATCTTGGAATCTGTTCGGTTACAACTGCAGAGCTATGGGAGTTGCTCGATGGCTTGCAAATCGCTTAGAGTATGGGCATCAATAAGGTTGAGGTTGAGAGTGACAGCATTTCGGTGATTCAATGGCTCGATTACCATAATCCGAAGAATACGAACAATGCACTTATCTGCAGCATTCAGGAGCTGATATCCCGCAATTGATAAGTCACGACTCACGATTCATCATGTTTTTAGAGAGAAATACTACAGCTGATGTTATGGCTCAGATCAGACCTGAGGTGTCTTTGGGCTTGGTGATTTTTCAACAACCCCGGATGTTATAATGCCAACTCTCAATGATGATCGAATGGGCGTTAGTAGCACTCAGCACCTTAATCCTGTTATTAACTCTAACTAATTGTTAGCTCTTTTATTTACCAAAAAAAATCCTAAGAGAGTCGTCCCTATAGATTCTCTAACAAGAGAAGGTGGCACCCAATGAGTAACCCATTCACAATTTTTAAGTACCTTAATGAAATGTAACGAAAACCAGCAACTTGAAGGCACTTGGGAGGTTTCTCACCACCGACCATGTTCAGTTCACTCCACTCTTTAAGGAGGAACAAGTTCTATTCCATGTTCCTGGAATTTTTATGTCCTCAAAGCACATATAAGCTCGTGCCCTGAAATTTAAGAAAACCTTATGTCTGGTGAGGAGGGGGACCAATGAACGTTCGTGGAACGGTACAGAACAGACCTGAAGTGGGACACACCTGGTGGTGCTTAGCTAGTTCTTGCCATTAATGACGGTGATATAGAAAACTTTGCTTTTAGCTTTGCAGTTTAGTGCAGGTTTCAGGTGCATTTGTGACCAAAACCAATCATCAATCTTGTCCTTTGACATGTTTCTTTCTCCACTTCCCCAGAAATGTACAAACTTACGATGTGTTGTTTGCTTCAAGTTATGCCATCAGGACATTAACTACATGGTTCTATGCCCCTACTATCTCGGGCAAATGCCTGTGAACAAGCTGCTTTTCACTGTGTACAGCAGAGAACTTTCTGCATTAGAATAGTAACAAACTTGATTGATACTATTCTAATGTCTAAATTAAACCATCATTTAAAAATTAATAACCCCAAAAAATTAAAAATTAATTAAATAAAGAGCTTCTGTCTTTTCCCACCTCCCAAATTACTAATCGTTTAAGATTTCAAATCCAGAAATGATATCCCATTGACAAGAACAAGTGAACAACCAGCCCAGACATTTCTACTAGGAACAGACACAATATCAGATCTCTTGTTCTAGTTTTTCTTAATGACCCATCACCTTCTTGTACCTAAAGATAGAAGATACAAAAGAACCTGACTTTAGTGTTATTTGTTTAGTCTTTTGTCTTTACAAAGAGAACAAGAGCACGCGTTCTTGTTCATTTACTGTAGTATTGGATTTCACATCTGCCAGGTTTCAAGCTACCTCTCCCCTTTAGATCCAAATCCTGTAGCTTTGAAATGCTTGTTCAATTCCAGGCTATTCGGTTGAAATTCTTGGTGAATCTATCAACTTCTCCGGCATCGAATCACTTGCAAACCGTGAATGCAAAGAATAATCTGTAAGCAGATTTCGGAAACCATTATAGGGTGAACAATACTGTAACAGAACACTGAAAGAAATGAAACAATTGAGCTAGTATGTGGATTAAAGTTTTACCTCTCATGTTATATGATCTCTTGCAATGTTGGATTGCACTTTGAATACCATCTTGCTGCAGCTGCAAGGAATCGTCCCTCCGACTTACCGATGAAACGCCGGCTATAGAAGATGAGGACTTGCTTTTGCCAAGATGTTTACCAACTACTCTGATTCCTGCCGGAATATTCCCCTGTTTCACGTTCTTCGGTGAACTTCTAGTATAGGCTGCCGGTGAAGACGATGCTGATGACATTGACAACTCCTCTGATAGTTTCATCTTTTCATTTAGTTTCTTAGAGAGTTTGACATATAGAGGCTTTATTACCTTAAGGTACTTGTGCATTCTCAGGCTGTTGTATCTAGTGAAGGTAGCACTTTGTGGAGATTTTTCGAACTTCACTTCACTTCCTTGCTTGCTAGCAGTTTGGGCGTTGTTGTCCACAAGCACGCCACTCAACTCTGTTTCCTCTGTTTTCTGGACCGCCATTGACTTGGACTTCTTAAACATCAGGACGCGAAACTTTGGGGCTGATCTCAATACCGAGATTGGAGACTGCGGCTTAAAGATTGGTTCAACGGGTAGTACCTGTCTTTTAGAGACGTGATCAGTAGGAGACAGAGAAAGAGCAGGTTGTGAACATTGACTTTCGCTATTGTCAGTTTTAATGGCCGACGACTTGTGTAGAGCTTCGTCCCTGAAGTCAAACTTATTCTTATCAAAATCAGACAGGGTACACTCCAACTCAAATAAAGACTCTTCCCCTTCATAAAACTCGTCGTCTGAGTAGACCACAGCGCTTGAAAACTCGGCGGCAACATTATTTTCAGTAGAAGGGCGGTGCTCTTTCTGGGTTGTTGCCCTCCAGAAGTTGAGGAAATAGAGAGCTTTCATGATTCAAGACTAAGGAAAACAAGAACAGAGCTTTTGAAGACGAAGACGACCAGAAGGGTGTGGTCTACTCGGGGTTTTTAAGACAGGCTTTAAAGTGGGTATGTTGTGATCGAGAGAGGTTTTGCACTTGGTTTGAGGGTTTCAAATTCACGTGAGTGATTGAGAAGAGAAAGATTAGAGCTTTTTGCTCTGCTTTTACAGGTTTTCGGAAGAGACGGTAGCTTTTGTATGTTTTGGTGTTCGATTATACATCTACGAGCGAAGCCTTTTTCATGGGTAAGGACTTCTCTGCTCAGTCTGACCCTGACCCGGAGACAGAGAGACTGATTCTTGGAAGGAGAGGAGAGAAATAGAGCGTAGACTGAGCAATGCCGTGTGAATAACACTTAGCTCAGAATCTATACATTTAAGACTTGTCTTTTTCGACGGAAAATTGAATCCTATGGCAGGTAAAGTCTCAATTTCACCAGAGAATTGCGTAAGCCTGCGTAAATTTGGTGGATTAAATCTTGTACGAATCACGTAAAGGGATTCTTAAATATTACGGTCGAATTTGATCTGACTCAGTTCAATCCAAAATTAACGACCATCTTCTATTTGGTTAGCTTTAGGTTATTACCAAATTTAGGAGTCAACTTGAAGCTCGAACCGATTAGTGGCTCAATACTTATTTTAACTTTTTTTAAAATGATGTTATTTTTATTTAAAAATTATATTATTTTTTATAAAAGAAAACTAAACCGAAATTACACAATTAGACGAGAAAAACAGATTCTCGAATAATTCTCTAATAGGATCATGTGACACCCGATAGGTGTAGTGTCAAAGTAAGTGACACCAATATCAAAATGATCCGCATACTTAACAAGTTAGTCGACGCATCTGTTGCTCTTTCGATATATGTGACGATGAACAACAGTCCAATTCCTAGTAAACAGTTCATGAATGCCCAGGACTATAGAGTTGTGAGAGTTGGCTCGGTGCTATGAGGAGGAAAGGATGTCGATCACCTATGTGAAATCCACTTCAAGTTCGATCCGACGATACCCTAAAAGTTACGCAGGAAAAAATAATCAGTTGTTTTTTAGTTTATTGACTAAAAGTTAGCTTTTTAACCATCTTAAAAAGATATTGATGTGTTTAAATAATAACTTATTTAGTAGTTTATTTAACCCCAATAAGTTGATTTCTTAAAGCTATTTAAGAGGAACTTTTTGGATGATCAGCCAAAAATTAATAGGTAAAAAATTAATTATATCCTCTTTTCATAATTTTTGAAATATGATATATATGGTATCTGTGTTATACTATAATTATAGATATTTTAATTTATTAAATAACGAAATTCATGCATATTATACAAAAAATACTAATATATGTAGCTCGTTGCATCATTTATATTAATAGAGAATTTAACGCTGGATTATTATTATTATTATTATTATTATATGTTTTTATTAAAGTTATAAATTTAATTTTTTAAAAATTAAATATCTAAATTCTAAATTCTTATAAGAATATTCAATAAAATACTAAGAAATATAATATTCATGCCTTCATAAGTCATTTTACACATCAATAGTTAATACCAAACAATTAATTTTATCAAACATCTTTAATAAACAGCTAATATTATCCGCTGGTCAGATCAGCTGATATAATCAACTATCAGTTAATCGCTGATAAAATCAACTAACAGCTAATACAATCCACTAATTGCCTATCATTGTCAATATATATCAAATTACATAATTAAAGTCAAATTTTAAATCGAGTTTAAATTAAATTTTAAGATGTTGAATGTTGACAATTAGTCTCATTGTTATCTTAACTTTAATCCAAGCAAAATCTTTAGCAAAAGGATCCAAGCCCGACCCGTGTTAAGCCTTAGGTCTGATTTTCTCGGCTCTGTCAAAATGAAGTTATTTCGTTATAAAACAACGTCGTGTTGTTTAAAAAATAAATAAAATTCAGGCGCCTAGATTGACTTGTTACCATTCTTTAAAAGATACATCTTTTTCTTATAATTCATAAGCTTTTAAATCGTCTAATTGCTCCATATGTTGGTCAAATGGTCTCGAGAACTTTGTCTAATACCTTTTAAATATGTGAGATCCTAATTTCTAATTTTCACAAAAGGTCAACACACTCGAGTATTAGAATTGAAAAATCAAAATTCAACCACAAATTAGAACCTAACATGTGACTTTGACTTGATTCACTAAATAATCCTTTAAGAACATGTAGCTTATAAGTTAAATAATCCTTTAACGCCATATTTTAGGGGTTAGAATATGAAAGAAATTCGGTACGTTTTATGATTTCTATTTAGATCTTGGCATACATTTATGGCATTTTTCGGATAAATTGGTTTAATGAAACTTCGGATTGATTCGGACTGTATTAGGCCAAAGAAGTCTGTTTTTGTATGGTTGAACATGTTTTTAGTTAACACTTTTGGGCCTGTAATAACGTTGAATTTCTATTTCTGACAGTATGATGTGATGTATTGTAAGCACTGTTTGAGATGTTGTGTGTAAACTAGTCTGATTTGATTGTACTGTCATGGGTGGCATCCACATATCCTCCCAGGAAGTATTTGAGTGTTACAGAGATCAACACTTAAGGTCACTGTAAACTAGTAAAAAGACCTTACAAGTAGTAATGACCTTATTGGTTTCAACTCTTCACTTAAGGCTCTCCTTTGTAGGAAGTCTTAAGTTCGAGTCATCAAAAAAAGAAAGGAGAAAATTTTTTCTCGTTGATAATCCTCTACCCCCTTAAGAATGCTCATTGGTTAGATTAATTACGGACGTTTCGCTTTCAGCAGTAGCGTAAGAGTAAGAGCTATTAGGAAATTTGAGGCTGCTGGAAACCTGATGCTGAATAAGGTCAGTAATCAATTAGCAGCTGATCAATCAGTATGCGATGACTCCTTGTAGACAGAAATATATAGGTTACGTAAAAATATGAGGGATCTTGAAATTTCAGATTTACTTCTTTTAAGACTATGAGATCTTAGGAGTTTATGATTAGTTCAGCAAAAAATTGAAATACCTAATGTGTATATCTAAATAAAAAAAGACCTTGCAGGCTTTGCTTTTTCCAGAGTCTTGGGAAAAAGAAAAAAAGAAAAATTGATTTCTCTGATAAAGTCAGTCTTTTGTTTTGGTTCCTTTCACAATGCAAAGGTATTTTGGTCCGAATGGTCACACACACACACACAGGCCATGTCTTTCTCTTCAAACAGAGTTTCCTCAGATTTTCAGTCATAAAAAGGGTTTTGACCTGTTGGGACCTCCTTATAACCTTTTTCTTTTGCACAGTAAAAACGTATCACAGAAGCAAACGATATGTAATTTGTACTTGTTATACTTTGTTGTTCTGATACGTCACTATGAGCTGAGCTGTGACGAGGATTCACAGGCTACGGAGGAATAGGATTTTGCCTCTATCTATTCAACATTTTACTGTATCCTTGTGAAGTTACAGATTACTGTATCGGTTCTGAACGGTAACAGAGTGCGCGAAACTGTCGCTCAAAATTGTACTCTGAACATTGTTGAACAGATAGCCGAGGTAATAACCTCATTTTTGGCTATATTGTTTTGGCCTGCACGTCTTGCTTAAGTTTTTTTTTTTTTTTCGAAAACGAAAAATTGTTATTAAGAAGAATCACAAAAGCCAAGTTTAACAATACAGCAGTAAAAGAAAAAACGATACACTAAAAAGAACTAACTTCTGTAGCCTTTAGAATATCAAAGCAACTATCAGTTAGAAGAAGGGGCTGGTAATCCGTCTCGACTCAAAATACTAACCAAAAAAAATGAAAATGTTAAAACTCAATTACCTAAGCACATTTTCTTACGGGTTTGTTTTGCTAACCAATCAGCTGCTCTATTAATTTTCCGATTGATAAGCACATCTTCTTGCTTAAGTTGACTCTGGGCACTTTTCACATTTTTAATGGAAAATAAGTGAACCAGATAGACTCTTGACTTGTCAATATTTTATTATCATGCATAATAAGACAAAAGCATACCTATATTCAAAAGTTGTGAGCTGTTTCATATTTTTTAGTATTGGGAATAAATTGTAATTAATATTTTTAAATGTATATTAACAAATGCTCTCTCTGATTCATAATAAGTATCTTTTTAGCATGTAAATGTATATTAATAAGGGTATATCAGACATTTCATTAATTTTCTTAATAAATGTGCATTCTTCTAAAACGACACTTATTATGAATCGGAGGGAGTACTATATAATATAGCTCAAATCACGTGTCATAAATAATATAGTTCAAATCATGTGCCTACAAGAAGATTCATTGATCGAATCCACTATGACTTATATCCACTGTGACATTATTAATAGCTAAAGCATCCATCATTCACAAATGAACCTCGGATATGCCCATAATCCGAAATTTGACCCTTCATCGGATTCGCTTTCACTGTCCGAAGCTGGAACAAGTGATGAGGACCCATCTAAGAGATACTCAAGAACCTGAAGATATTGAATATAGAAAAGATGAATGCATAACAATTCCATATTGAACAAGCATAACATAATATACATCTTAATCTGGAAAATAAGGGACCTTTTTTGAGGGAAGTGTTTTGAAGAGAAAACATCCACTCATATGATCCTCTTCAGTTAAAAGGTAAGGAAACAAAGGGTTAAAACGACGTAGAAGATATAAGTACCTGGTGCGAAGATATGGGGATGATCTGCCCTTTTCGATATTGAGGTGCACTACAATCTTCATTGCAGCATCTCATATTATTAAGCCACACTATCGATTCACAATGATCGCAATAACCCCTTTTAGATGTTAATCTTTTTGAAGAATTGCCTGAAACAACAAAACCAATTAAACAAAATGTAATGAATTGCAAGTAAAGATCTGGCAACCAAGTTCATGGTTTCCTTTTGGAACCATCACTAGATCGTCATGGAAAACGTAAATGTATTTAGTTGATTGCAGGAGCTGAACTCCAATGAACAAAGCAATTTTCAATTAAACAATGTAGTTTTTATATAGCCCAATAGAAAAAAAAGAACGAAAAATATTTCTCGTAGTGTCAGTGAAGATAAAACAACAAGCATACCTAAATATGCCATTTTAAAGGCCTCTCTCCAATCAATATTGGTTCTTGTCATCCTGTTCTTCAAATGACTGAACTTCCTATATCCACACTCACTGCTGTTCAGTGACTCAGCATCTGAAAGGATACCGTTACCGAAATATGTTGCATATTGTGATTGCCACAAATTGTTGTCACTAGCTGCAAAATTCCATGACCTTCACACATAGCACCAAGAGATTGACTGAGATAAAAAGAACTGTTCGAAGAACTATTAAGTGACAAACATACTAGACATGTACTTAACCAAGTTTACAGCTAAACTCAAGATGGTTAGACATGTACTTAAACAAGTTTACAGCTAAACTCAAGATGGTTGCAACTAGCTGAACCAACACATGGAAAACTACTCCTCTACGAGACGACGACCACGTTCCCATGGGTTATGCATTGTAGGGGTGTGAGTTGTTGAGATACAATCAATATGGTAAAGGTGAATAACAATTACCAGCAAACTTGCCCAACAGAAGCTAAAGACTGGATGTCCAGAAAACTGAAGATGCATGCAAGAACGTCTTCTGGCAATTCAGTTGCACCTAAAACATTTAGGAAACATGGTTTAATGGATGAGTCAAACACAGATAATCATCGGATATACAGTAAAACATCTACTTTTGTTCTAACTTTACTTTCTTCCTCCTGATTGCTTTTAGACCGCCTCTTTTGAGCAACCTTAGCATGTTTGAATTCCGCAACGGCCATGTTTTTCTTCTGCTTCGGTAATGCAGCTTCCGCACTCTGGCTTAGGAGATGGGCTGCTGAAATAGCAATCCTTGTCTGTATTCTATGACAAGACAACCCAATAAGACACCTCCAGGGAAAGTCGAAGTGAATTCAAACCAAATATTTTCCTGCACAACTAACTGTGCATGCAAACTAGTTCTTCTTCATCGCTGGTATTCTCATAAGGCTAAAGTCACGATTTGCATCCCAACATTCTCCGAAAAGTCTAAGTAAGTGCTCACACCTTTGATTTATATCTAAAGAAATTACTTTTAAAATCACGTAATCGTCTCATGGATTCAAATTACTCAGCTACGATGTGACATAAGCTAGTTCGACAGACTTATTGACTAGAAACTGAAAGAAACCAAGTTCGTTATGATTTAAGATGCTACTGATACCGTTTTGAAAACATTAACATTATAACATAAATAACAACAGAGATTTCAGAGCTTTAGCCTTCTCACAAACAATACAGCAATTAAGTATTAGCATAAGATAGCAACCTCTTGATCTCAAAGGAACCAAGAACGAAAAACATGCTAACCATCCAAGATTGTAATGATCTTCCCATTGAAAATGAGGATCGAACTCGGATAAACATACAATTAAACCACGGAAGATCATACAGACACAGAATTGGCAACAATTCAATCCCTAAAGGCGATCAAAACCCAGAACATGTCTCCCTTTGGTTGAATTAATTATTACCACGAACTGGGAACGTATAATTCGCAAGACAAAGCTTTCGGGTAAGGAAAAAAAAAACGTAAAAACTAAACAGCTTACTCAGGAAGCAGACGGAAGGCCGTGAGAGTGTCGTGGAAGATGATAGATTGAAGATTCTTAGGGAGTTTGGCGTAAGCTTCTCTGAGAATCAAACTGAGCTCCTTGCAGGCTATTGGGTAAAGGTCGTTTCTTGAGAGAGCCTCCTTGTAACCCAGATTTTGGTATCTTTGAATTGAATTTGACATTGTACAATTCCTAAAGCAAACTCTGGGAGAGAAATTTCCCAAACTTTTTTGTCTGTGGATCTTCCAATCAATCAACAACATCGACCGCCGATTCGTTGGTAATCCATATAGTACGACGTCGTATATGTTCAGCCGACGTATGTTGGACTTCTTTATATGCCCAAGGTAGGGCTGGGCCAGTGGGATTTGCTTGGTATGATAAAAAGGCTTGATGAAATCCAATTCGGTTTAAAATAATAAATTAGTTTCAATTTGAATGAATTTTATTTGAATTTAAGTTTAGATACTAATAAAACCCTTTATTAAGATTTAAATGATATTGGTATAATTAGAAATTAATCATATACAGTACAAAAAAATCCCGGGAATTTGAAAATGTTCATAATATACGTAGCATTTTCTTTATATTTTTATAAAGAGACTATTTTTTGTGACATGTAATCTTACGGTTACAAAAGAGCAACTTTACTGATTAGTAACAGAAGAACTTATTTTTTATGCACGAGTGTTAAAATTTTCTCTATAAGAAATTATTTAATGGCTCCAAATAAAGTGATAATTTTGATTCAAACAAAAAGAAATGCTATTGTTACTATTGAATCACTATCTAGGCATCTAGGATTTTGAGGCAAAGGGTAAGAAGAATTATATTAATCTAGACAAGATCAATGTACAAATGCTTAGTATCTGAAGAGATTGTTCAATGTCCACAGATCACCTAACAATCCAATACAAGTTCCTCCTACTTTCTGCAAACTCAAACAGGTTCCAACTCTCATGGTTCAAACAATAATTATACAACACACACTGGGAACATGGTGAATCTGCTTTGGAAATTAACCTGTTCGATTTGAAATAACGGTACACTCGATGAAGGTGCAAATTTGAAAATAAGAACAATTCCTTCCGTCAAGTGTCCCCGATCGATTAATGGGGTCTCCTCTCTTTTCGCAATGATATACAGGTTCAGATGGAATGACTTGGAGAAGGCTTTTGCAGGATCTGCAGGGATCTCATATCAGGTTCCAGGGTGTCTCGGATTTCACAATTTTAAAGTACACTTATTTGGTAGCTACAACAACTACATTGCATTTGCAGGGGCAATTGTTTCTCCATTTACTATGATCCTCAGAATGTGAGTAATAAGTGTATCGGATGAGTAGCTAGCTATCTACAGGAAGTAAGTTAATTGTTGCTTTTTCCTGGAACCTCCTTCTCCATACAAATCATTCCATTGTTTTAGCTCACTCATTACTGAACCTTCAGCTGCAAAACTTGCAGCCACCTGCAGCATAAAATAATGCCAGTTAACTGAACATTTTAGGTCTCGAGGGGCAGAGGGAATTTCATAAAAGCATTCGAGATCGATCTCGAACTCGATTAACCGAAACAATTTTAGGAGAATTTAAGCACAAAATAAGCATCTGAGTTGGATATTATTATGCAGTATACTGCAAGTAGCTGAAACTATCGTGTATATGAAAGCTCATGCAAAAGTCACCTGGTTCTTTGCCTGCCTCAGGTCTTCCATGTTTAAGGGTCTCAAAGTGATTACTTGTTCTTCTTTATCTTCTTCCTTGGTAGCTGAAGTATCATCCGTGCTTGTTCCTTCTCCAGCTTTCTTCTTTTTTTCCTACAGTGAAGTTTAATTCAGGATATTGCATGACCTATTGAAATTCTAACATTAGGGAGTTCAAGCTTACCTTTTCCTTCTCCATCTCCTGCTGTAATAGCTCTCTCACAGGGCGATAAGCTGCCGTCACACAAAAGTTCTGCTTGCAGAAGTTCACGTCAGGAGTGATCAGGATCAATCATCAGTTTGTTTGAATCTTTATGGAAGCCATGAACAAAGAGTCAAGTGAATGTGAAAATAACAAACCTTCAGATCACTGCCACTATATCCTTCTGTCATAGTGGCTAGCTCCTTGAAGTCGAGTTCTTCGGTCTTTTCCTCTGCCAGAAGAGTTTTCAGGATTACTTCCCTGTTCTCTACAGATGGTAGACCAACCATAATCCTGCTCAATGTAAAATGTTTGTTTTGAGTGATCATGAAAATATGCATTTTTTGAACTTAACTGAGGTGTTGAGTTCTATCCTGGAAAGGATAATCATCCCCAAGAGTTTATAAAATCCTCGAACTTGGGGTTTTGTCTTCCAGGAATTTTCATCTATAGAATCATAACAATGCAGCGTACCTGCGCTCAAATCGCCTGATAATTGCTTCATCAAGATCAAATGGTCTGTTGGTTGCCGCAAGAACAAGAATGCGCTCACCAGATTTTGTCAGGAGTCCATCCCAATGTGTCATGAACTCGTTCTTAATCTTCCGCATAGCCTCATGCTCACCAACTCTTGTACGCTGACCAAGCATACTATCAACCTCATCAATGAATATAATTGTTGGAGCAACCTTTGCAGCCAGCGTAAACAGTGCTCGCACATTCTTTTCATCTTCACCAAACCATTTTGAAGTGATGGTGGATATTGAGACATTAATGAAACTAGCTCCAGCTTCATTCGCTATGGCTTTTGCCAGCATTGTTTTACCTGTACCTGGAGGGCCAAAGAGTAGTATGCCTCTGCACGGTTTAAGAAGCCCTCCTTTGAAAAGGTCAGGTCTCCGTAAAGGAAGCATGACAAGCTCCTGAAGTGATTCCTTAATCTCATCCATGGCACCAATATCTGCAAATGTCACCCCAATCTCACTTGCAGGGATGACCTCTGGCCTTATTCTTTTCTCGAATTCGTTGTCAGGAGGAACTTCCTTCAGGAAGCAATGTAAACTCATTAGTAAATATCTGAAGTCCTGGTTTAATCTTTTTTAGCCAAAAACCTGAAGGATTGTGACTCACAGGGGCTTTATCCTTCTTGATCCCTGGAAGAGATTTCTCTGTCTCATTTTTATTCTCTGTGCCTGTGGTTTCAGGTTTTGACTCAGACTTTGCACCAACAGCCTCCTCTACGTCAGAGTCCTGCACTTGGTGAATCTTGGACATGTATCAGGACCTTAAAACTCTATTTCATCATATTCTGAGACTAACAAGAAGTACATTATTATGTTATGGAACAAACCTTTCCGGCATCACCATTCGTCTCAGGCTTCAAAGTGTCCTTTCCACTACTTTTTCCCTCCTGGAATAAGCTCAATCCATGGGACAAGCTGCTCCAGGTTGTGCAGAGTGATTAATAGAAGTTCTTTAAACAGAAGAACAGGAAAGAAACCAATTAGTACCTCTCTGATGAGATCACAAGCTTTCCGTTTCGATAATCCGGGTCCTTTTTGTGGGCTAGATGGTATGAGATTGCAGATAACACGATCTCTTGTAAGTAATTGCTAAGAATCATTGTATCTGCCATACAAATTGAGCCTAAATCATCACACTCAATATCATTTGCCGCAAGTACTTCAACAATGTGGTTTTTGTTATCTTGAAACTGAAGCATCTTCATATCCTCTTCAAGTTTTGCTTTCCAGTTCACAAGATTAGTCTCATCTTCTGGTGCGTTGATGTCAATATTGTATGGAAACAGAACAGTGAGCCTTTCATCCATATCTTGGAAACCATCTTCTTGGTCCAGCACCCTGGAACCAAGTACCAAGACCGAACCTGAAAGTTTCTTCAAGAACTTGTCGAACAAATTGTACAACCTTTGAGATGGGAGAAGAAGCTTCTCAACATCCCGAACGTATAAAATTACAGGATCTGATTCTGAAATTGTTACCAACACCTGTAACAGTAACAATTCTAAAATGTAGAACGTAAACACAAACTAAAAGGATTTGAACAAGAAACTGATTGCAGATGAATCTACCTTGTAAAGTGACTGCAGAAATACTTTCTCATCAAAGCACCAGTTGCTTGTGTTCTTCAACAAAGCTGAAAAGTGAATTCCCAAGAGGCAAATCAGAAGCAAATCTTTTTGCACCAAACTGAAATTTAGTTTCTAAAAGAAACTATCAATGTATAAAAGTGGAAATAGGAATGATGTTTCATTCCCTCTTATGAAATCTGCTTCAATATCCAATTTTATCAGTTTACTTATGATTATCACCTGAATTTGCAGAAGCAGACTGTGAAGAAGTACTACTCATATCGGATGCTATAGAGGCATTTCTATGAAGTTTTGTGGGATTATTAGAATCCTCCATACCGCTGCAAATATGATAAGGCTACAAGGTTAGAAACTGTTACGTAACATCATGAGACTTAAAACTCAAGAATGTACCTTGATTTTATATCAGTAGCACTGGTCTGCTTATGTATTTTGCCTACAAGACATTTCTTGATCAGTAGTTGGGATTTTTGACATACAGAACAGTAAGGAATACATGTATCCTCATCTAACAAAACAGTATGAGCTATACCTCTTGTTTCTTCTCTTGGAGGAAAGATTGAGAAAGAAGAAAACAAACTTGACATCCGATCCAATGTCACTTCTGGGAGAGTTCTCTTGAAAGGCTGCGATAAGAGCAGAGAAGTACCTTGTTCAATGAACATGGTTATACAGAAATTTCCAATTTTTCAAAAGTAAAAGCTTCCAGTTTCTAATTCAGAAACTATGCTGTATTTTGACCTTCCAAAGAAAAGCCTCCGTAAAAGTTCAAAAACACTTCTATAATCATCTCAAAACGGCCACTACAAATTTTGGCACTTCAAAAATCTTTTTTTTAAAAAAAAAAACCACACTGCTTAAGTCTTTTAATGTTAAGTTAAGGCTTTTAGGTAAAAAAGGGTATGTGCTTCTTTATCAGGGAAAAAAGAAAAGGCAAGTGAAGGCTTACAGATTCCTTCCTGGTGCACCCATATTTGTTCTGCATCTGTAATTAGGCAAAGATAAAGGATCTAAGAACCAAGTATAGCATTCAAGGTGAAGAGAAAGAGCTTTGAATAGTGTCATCCACTCACCTTTATGGAGAAGTCAGTGACATCCAGCAACAAGAACTTTGATTCAAAGTAACGTGCTAAAGCCTTGGCAAGCGTTTGTGGATAAAGTTCTTCAGAAATTGCAATAAGCAAGACTAGGTTAAAAGTAAGCTTTTAAAACGCAACAAATCAAAGGAAGTAACATTACTTATTTCCAGTCCTTACCAGTCGGTCCGGAGAGCAAAATCACCCGACTGGCCGGCGAAAGGTTCCGGGTGTGCTTGGATAGATCATAGTGCTTTAGATGAACACGTGCAGCACTTGTCAATAAGGACTTTGTTCTCTCACTGCAATTGCACATCATGCAAAGTAATGTGAACTCAAGTACCAGAAAGTTGTATTAAGATGCATCCTTCCCTAATCTCCCAGAGTCCAGAAGGAGACCAGCCAGTGATCCACATAATTTTATAAAATTCTTAAAAAGCATTCATAAGAACAGTCTGAAAGTAACGTGTGTTGAGTTTTACAAAATGATATTATCAACGAAACACAGTAAAAATTATCACAGAACTCGAATTAATGCTACTCCAGATCATCTGAAATCAAAAGATCAGAAGTTTCAGCACAAACTTACAAGTTATATCCACCACAGAAAGATGGAAACCAGGTTATATTTATTTGGAAAAACTTGATCTTTATACATCACCAACCAAGAACATTTGCAATGCACAAGAATCCCATATGCACTAACACCAAAAAAAAACGAACTCACACAAGTTTCTTCCTGGAACAAAGGAATCAAAACTTGTTTGTACCTGATATAATAAGGGAACTCGTCAAAAGTGACCTCGATGTCTTTACCATCAGCAACTTGCCTCATCAACTCTTGCTCAATCTGCACGGCGGAGACACCATCTGGTGAGCCATTTTTACCTGTCAATATACTCACGCTTTGCCCAGAAGCCAATCCAAGCCCCACACCAACCCCAACTCCGACGCTCAACGCAGACAACAACACATGTTTCTGTTCCATCTCTGCTCTCCCCTGTCTCTGTTTCTGCTCTGTTTTTTTTTTCGTTCTTTCTTTGTCCCCCTTTCCTTCTCTTTTCTTACAATCCCAAGAAGCAAGCTCCAGGCTATATCTCGAGCTTGATCAACTTTTTCACCACCCACAGAGTTCTAAACAAGCTTTGTGAATATATAGATCCAAGATTCAAAAGGGATTATACGATAGAATTCCAAGAAACGAGAAGTGGGCCAAGATTTAAAAAAATGAATTCTTTGGAAGCAAAAGAAAGGGAAAAAAACAATTGAAGGCAAAAATTATTGGCATATAATGGAGGGGTCTAAGAGTAGAACGTTGGTGTCTGAGCTTTTCTAACACGTAATGACTCTATACTCTTGTGGTCTGGCGACGTTAATCAGAAATTTTCCTTTTTTTTCTCTTTTGTTTTCACTTTTGCACTTCCTCTGCTCTTTTGACTTACAGGGGACCGCTTAATGTGCCTCCTCTGTCCCTCTCCTTTCTGTGCTCTGTTCCTTTAAATCTTCACTGCTAAATCCACGGAGGCTTTTCTTGTCATCATTTACTGTTGGTGCTTTGAAAATGAAGGCTCCAACTTAAGCATATCATTAATTTCTTCAAAGATGGCGGTCCAACTTGGCCAAATAAGTTATTTAGAACACGTAACCTTAAGTTTGATTCTATACTAACTCTTTTTTTAATAAAGTTTAAGCAAATTAAAAGTAAAGTAATGGTGTTTAGTGAGACACCATCAAGCTGTTCTTTCTACAGCTTCCACTGCTGTACATTCTACAACTTGGGTCCTGCCTACCAAGTACCATCGTTGTTCATACTAGAGTTAATGTCATTGATCACTGGTCAGTCTTGTTTTTAAATTTTTTTTACTTATATAAAAATAAATATATTAATTTACAGGTGCACATGGATGGTGGGCTGGGGAGTCGGTTTATTTTGCACGTTTTGCAACCTTTTTTCGCTGAAAGTGTGCAGCTTTGGCTTTCAAGGCCAGTTGTCGAATGCCACTTCATAAAGAGTAACGAGACTAACTTTGGGCGGCTGTCAACTACTAAAAGCAGTCTTACGTAACTCGGACAAAGCCACGTTAGGTGGATTCGTTCAAAGTAGGATCTGCCTCTATACAGCTTCTGTTGTACCAGCAAGATGGCTTGCGGAAAGCCAAGCATTTCGTGCGGGTTTATTTTGTATAAAGGAATGGTAATAAAAATAAGAATAAATATTATTATTATAATTATGATGATTGATTAAGAGGAAGAAATAATTATTACTACTATTGATTGTGCTTGATTTTTAAAAAATAATGTAATTAATTAATTACAATATATCAATTAATTAGAATATTGTAATTAATTAATTAAAGTGTTTTAATTAATCTATGAATTATATTTCAATTAATTATATTGTAACTAATTAATTATTTATTTTTAATTAATTATAATGTAATTAATTATAATATTTTATTTAACTATATTGTAATTAATTAATTAATTTTAATATTTTAATTAATTAATTACAGTATTTTAATTAATGAATAAATTATATTTTAATTAATTATAGTAATTAATTAATTAATTAATTATATTTTAATTAAATAATTAATTACTATATTTTAATTAATGAATGAATTATATTTTAACTAATTGTATTTTAATTAATTATATTTTTAATTAATTAGTTAATTATATTTTAACTAATTAGTAAAATGAGTTTCTACTAAGGACTGATTTTTATTCCTCCACTAAATGGGAGGTACGGAGGATTTCTCCAAAGTGAGATATCAAATCATTACTCATATAATCATAATTAACAACCAACTACTCACTTTTCGTTCCATACCTGTTAACTCTTTCCCAATCCAATTCCTACAGCTATAGGCTATAGCTCACACTTGTTGACGGAGCAACCGTTGACTGATGAATAATAACCACAGCTCTCTACCAGGGCGTGGCGTAACATAAACTTGCAGGTCAAAATGTCAATGTAATAATAATAGTCCACGTTCTGGACGCGCTTTTCATTAAACCTATTATTTGTTTCTCGTGCCAATAATACTATATATTCCTCTTCCTCCTGCCTCTTGGTCGTAGGTCGTGCACTCGTGTCTAATTCAAAACTAATTATTTAAAAATTAAATGTATATATTTTATAAACATCAACTAAATAATAATTAATTTATATAAGATACATTTCACTTTTTAAGATAAAAGCATATAACCTAGCCTCAATGAGACTAAAAGGCAGGCCTTGTACTTAATTTATACGGAAGGACTATTGTACCAGTAAAAATAAGTATTTGAGTAAGACCAAAGTGGATGGAAGGAGGCGCTCGTGGTTGCATTGTCAAGGTATGGGTCCATTTCAATAGACAAGAGTGTGTTTGACGTAATATAAAGGGAAGAAAGCAGCAATGTGATCAGTCCACACTCCACAAAATGTCATTTAATTTAATAAGATTCTATCTCTAGACTTTTCTTATCTTCCACTCTCTCTGTCTGTCTTTCTCTGGCTTTGTACGTAGATTAGCAGTGGATTACTCATGCATTTATATAGCTAGATATATTGCATCTGAGATCTGAAGAGTAGCAGTGGATCACAAGGCACGCATGGCAATTCCCAACTGCAACACCCTTACCCTTCTGCAGCTCATCCTCTTCTTCACGTCGTTTGCGTCATTAACATGTGCGGCCAACCTCACTTCATCATCTCCACCGAGCAATAAGCTCCAGCCCCAGCTCCACCCTCTAGAAGGTATCCAAATTTTTAGTTAACACCCATGTGTTTCATGTATGTTATGTACGTGCCAGATAAGTTAAAATGAGAATCTTAATCTATAATTGGCGTTGGGTGCAGTGAAAGCATTAAGAGAAATAGGGAAAAAACTGGGAAAGAAAGACTGGGATTTTGGAAAAGATCCATGCGGTGGTGGAGATGGAGGAGAAGGAGAAGGAGGCAACTGGAACATATTAGAGAGCAGAAGAGGCTTTGAAAGCAGAGTCATTTGCGATTGCAGCTCCTCCTTAATCGCTCTCAACTCCTCCTTAATCACTGTCAACTCCTCTTCCTCCCCCTCCTCCTCTTCATTCACTTGCCACGTCGTTTCAATGTACGTTGCACGTTAACTTCTTCGCAGTTTTAACTCGGTAGAACTTTTGGGAACTTGAAAAGTCAAAACCAAAAGCTTTTTCTTCATATAGTAGTGGACGAGGTTGCATTGCAAGCTGTAGCACACACTCAAATGCACTCCCTATTGTAATTTAATCTTAAATGACATGTCGGTGAGTGGACAGTGGGTGGGTCATAGTCATAGGTGGTGCATTGGACTTGGAGCAAGACTGGCTCTCTCTCTCTCTGTCTGTGACCAAAAAAAGAGATACCTAGCTAAGGTTCTTGATTGTTAAGAATATCTAAGTACTAAATATGTATTTCACTTGGTGTTCAGTTATTTAGTGGAGTACTAACTAAAACTTGTTTAATTGCAGAGCTTTAAAGGCTCAGAATCTATCAGGAGTTGTCCCACCAGAGTTCTCCAAGCTTCGCTACCTCAAAATTCTGTAAGCTTCTACCTATACTGACATATATATATGTATGTATGTATTAGTATTAGTACTGACAGTTTGGAAACACTAACAGGGATCTGACTCGTAATTGCCTCACCGGTTCTATACCTTCTGAATGGGCTACCATGCAGTTAGAGGAGCTGTATGTGATCATCAATTGCTAGCTACTGCTATTTTCTATTAAATATTCTTTTAATAATAATTTACATATGTAGGTATTTTATGGGAAATCGACTCTCTGGGCCATTCCCCATTGTCCTCACCAACATCACCACCCTCAAAAACCTGTATGTTTCTCTACCTTATCCCAAACTGTATATCTTTACAATCACATAACACACAAAGAAATTTTGGACTTGCAGGAGCATTGAAGGAAATCAGTTTTCAGGAGCCATCCCGCCAGAAATTGGGAAATTGTTCAACTTACAGAAACTGTAATTTGCCTTCTTCTTTCTTGTGCTTATTGTTAAACCAGGTCAGGACGTATGTCTGATTCACTTCACTACCTGTGCTTTTACCGTCTCCTGTCAGTGTCATCTCTTCAAATGCTTTCACGGGAAGATTACCTGCACAACTTGCTAACTTGGTCAACTTAACAGATTTGTGAGTACATATTTTGTTCTTTTAAGTCTTAAGCACGTGCATGCTCCACGTACGATTTCAATCCACAGTTCTGCCTTCACCAGAATGTAGCCATCAGTCTCTATTATCTTTAAAACATTGCTGATTTTAATAATTACGGAACCAACTTTAATTTTTTATTTTTCTTTTAGATTCAGTAAAATTTTATTTGTTTAAACGTGTGGTTCATTTTTTTTAATTTTAATTGCTTCCTCTTTTCATAATTTATGAAATTATAAAAATCATCTTTTGTCATAATATGGTTTTTATTATTTAATATTTTATTAAAAATGATTAAAAAACAAAATCTTGCTTTTTATTATTCTTTCATAACTTAAATAGTGTAAAGAGCCCTTCACACTATGAAAACAAAAAAGAATTATGATTAATATAATTTTCATTTTATTTATAATTGGTTCAAAATAAAAAAATATTTTTCCAAATTTAAAAATACCTAATAGATATTTTAATAACGGAGAGGTTAAATTACATCAAATATTTTGGTTTATGAGTAAAATATCAAATATATCTAAATTTTCATTTAGATATCACGATTTATTTAAAAAAAGTATAGTTATGTAGATCTTGAGAGAATTTAACTATTATTTATCTAAAATGTAAAAGTACTAAAAATTTGGAAAAATCTTAATAATATTCTAATCCAACTTTGGTTAAAAATTTGAAAAAAAATATTGCTTGAGAAAATTATAATTTTGTAAAGGTTAAGAATTAGAAAAACGTAAAATTAATAAAAAAATATGTCCAAATTTTGTAAAATGCCTTTTAAAAACATTCTAAAAGTGACATTAAAATTTAGTTAAACACATTTAAGTTGTATCGTTAACAAGCTTATAATAAGATATATAATATTATTTACGTAATATTTTAGCATGCTAGTTTTACTTATTTAATCTTTAATCTGTATCATTTTTTTATTGCCACATTTACATATGGGTCTACCGGAAATAACCTCTTTACTATGTAGAGGTAAGGTTACGTACTATTAAATCTTTTCAGACCCTATTATATTGCGAAATTTTAGACTGAGTGTGATGATGACAAAGAGATTCAGGATATATATAGTCGTACATAACAGAAGTTGATATATATTTGACAAATTTTTAAAATAATAGATGACAAGGTAAGTAACAGCAATGTATTCTAAAATGGCTTATCGAATCTTATTTCTCTGACACCTTTTAGGAGGATCAGTGACAACAAATTTTCAGGCAAGATACCTGGTTTTATCAGCCAATGGAAAAACATCCAGAAACTGTGAGTTTAATTACAGCATGCAGATCTTATTCCCATCTATATTTCTAGCAGAATTAACAATTTCCAATTCTTTTGTTTTTATACAGGCACATACAAGGTTCCTCTCTTCAGGGGCCAATCCCTTCCACCATATCTGCCTTGACAAGCTTAAGTGACCTGTATGCTTGCAGTGTCTTCTCTTTCTTTACATTTTCTACACTTCTTTTAGTTCACTGAAAGCATTTTATTGTGTTTTAGGAGGATTAGTGACCTAAAAGGTAAAGGATCCCCTTTCCCACCATTGAGTAACATGGAATCAATGAAGGCCTTGTGAGTCAGAAACTTTTTACATTATCCTGTCTTCTGTTTTTACTCTCCTGTTGTTTGTAAGTACCTGAGATGGACCTTAATGTGCAGGGTGCTAAGGAATTGCTTGATATACGGACCAGTACCAGATTACATTGGGCATATGAAGAAACTAAAAACTTTGTAAGTAGTTTTCTGAAAAGGTTAAAACAGATTACAAACATGTCGATACAAAATTTTAGGTAGTAAGGGTACTGAATCAAAAGGTATATAGTTTTTCTAGTTGCTCGTGTTTGTTTATTTACAGTCCGTCTTAATTGCCTTCCATGTTCAAACTTTTGAAGAGATTTGACAGTTCATATCATTCCATATAAATAATTTTCAATATTTAATGCAGAGATCTCAGCTTCAATACCATCACAGGAACAATTCCATCATCATTTTTCCAACTCTCAAAAGTTGATTTCATGTAAGTTGACGCTCTAAAAGCTTTTGTGCAAGTCTTTGCTGCCTACTCCCCATCATAACATGTTCCTTTTACCTATAATTGTAGGTATTTCACAGGAAACAAACTTACTGGGTCTGTGCCTGAATGGATCTTAGAAAGAAACAAGAATGTGTACGTCTTAGTGTTGTTGCTTCGACTGCAGCTATTCTATGTATAGTGATTGATAGATGCTTCCTTTGTTCTCTGTCTCCAGGGATCTATCATATAATAACTTCACCTGGGAAAGCTCAAGTTCAATAGAATGTCCTCGAGGGAGTGTGTGAGTGTAATTTATTATTTATCATTATTGTTGTTACATGACTAACGATATTAAGAAACCTCACTTCATTGACTCCTTCAGGAACTTGGTGGAGAGCTATTCCGCATCAAGAAGTAAATTGTAAGGATCTTGACCCTTCCTTATCCAATTTCTGGAGGAATGTATCATTCCTTCTTGTCTTATGCAAAATCTAGATATAATATTTGGTATTTCGTTTCTTCATCGTGTTGCAGAAACAGAGCGCAACCGTGCCTTAAGAAAGATTTTCCCTGCCTTGCTTCTGGTAATCAACGTAAGTAAGCCATCTGGGCTTAGGGTAATCAATGTGTAGCTCTTCATGAAAGTGTTGAGTGATTTATGGAATGAGGAGACTTCCAAATTGTATTTGGACGACTAAGAAAAGAAGATCAATGCATCTTTTAGATGTAATCTGGTATATGTAATTCATGGTATAAGTCTTTGTTTGCAGTTCATTACTCTGTGCACATCAATTGTGGTGGTGAGGAGGTGAATGTAGCTAACACAGTGTACGAGGCTGACGTAGAACGAAAAGGTGCTTCCATGTATTACTCGGGTCAGGGTTGGGCATTTAGCAGCACCGGAAACTTCATGGATAATGATATTGATTCAGATGTTTATATTCAGACCAATACCTCTGTCATATCCAACGTGTCTGCTGCCAATGCACACCTCTACACTACAGCGCGTGCTTCTCCTCTCTCCCTCACATACTATGGACTTTGCCTAATGAATGGGAATTACACAGTCAAACTACACTTCGCAGAGATTGTTTTCACAAAGGACAATACATTTAGTAGTCTTGGGAAACGTGTGTTTGACGTTTATATCCAGGTAACTGAAGTCTGTTTGAAGATTGGAAATGTTTGTTCTCTGGGCCTGGGATGTTCATTCTCCGGCTGCTTGTGTTGTGTGGACGTAGGGAAAATTAGTTATGAAAGATTTTGACATTGAACGCGAGGCTGGTGGAGCTGGTAGGCCTATCACAAAAGCATTTACAACAGTAGTAACAAGCCACACCATGAAGATCCACTTTTACTGGGCTGGCAGAGGAACAACAGGCATACCAGATAGAGGAACATATGGTCCACTCATATCAGCTATATCCGTGGATCCGAGTAAGTAGAATTCAAATCTCATCTTCACCTGTAAATTCTTTTCAGGTTGACACAGTCTTTATTTCATATAAGAAAAATGATGTATTCACTTTTGGCTGCCACTATAAGACACGTATTAATCATAATGAACTCTTCTTGTCTAGATTTCGATCCGCCTTCTGCCAATGGGAAAAAGAATGCCATCATAGTAGCTGCAGCAGTAGGAGTAGGAGGCCTGCTTGTCGTTCTGATGCTGGCTGTTATATGGAGAAAAGGCTGGTTGGGAAACAGAGACTCTGAGGACAAAGGTATTGAGAATAGGAGAGGAAAAAGGGGAAGTAATGTGTTGTTATTGAAAAGATTTTATCGACATCCTCGTTAACAAAAAGAACATTAATGAAGTGACCTAGTAAGTTGGTTTCATATCAGATAAGCACAAATTAGCAAAATCATTTGAGTGTCCATGATGGTCAAGTGTGTGACATTTAGTATTACACATTGCGAAACTCATATGGCTAAGTTTCCAGTATTTTCACTGAACTTATCAAAGTGCTTTCTGCCAGAGTTGAGAAGCTTAGAGCTACAAACGGGACTATTCACACTAAGACAAATAAAAGCTGCCA
>JAOSBP010000009.1:238125-252537 GCA_027563825.1 Erythroxylum mucronatum
TAGAAGTTATATTTTTATGTGCTATACAACCCGATGGATATCCAAAAACCCGAACAACCCAATGGATTTGGATATGGATAGTAAATCGTAAAAACCGATGGATACGGATATGGATATGGGTTGAGTCATAAAAAATGGATATGGATATGGATATGGGTAGAGTAAAAACCGAACCGAACCCTACCCATTGCCATCCCTACTTTGAGGTCTCTCCTTCAATCAACTCAGCTCCCCTATGCTCCGTACTTTTGTTTGGCACTTCAGTTGACACTTTTCTAGTAATTTCTGGAATAATATTCAGTGCTGAATCTTACAGAGTCTGTGGTTCAAGCATCACAGTTTGTCTACTTTCTTCAGCTCTAACAAGTGAAATTGTCTCGTCTAGTGATGGGACTTCTTTTCTAAAAATTTGCACCCTTATTTGATCAAACTCAGGATTCAGGTTTACAAGAAAATCATACACCTTATATTTTGCAATAAAATCATCTATTTTAGCATAAGAATTACTACATTGTAACTCTATGATCCTATAGTAATCTAATTCCTGCCACTGACTCTATAATAGATTGGCATGGTTGTGACTGATTTCTCTCCTAGTCTTGCTGTTTTGGCTTTTACCTTTGTTTCATATACCTGAGCAACATCCTTAACCTTGGTATAAGTTTGTCAAATAGCCTCCCAAATCTCTTTTGTTGTTGGGAGAACCATGCAGCTATCACTAATTTTAGGTGTCCATAGCCATGACATAATGAGAGTCTCATCCCAAGCTTCAAAACTTGGTTCTCCTTGGCTGGGACCAGTCCCCTCCGTTTTCCTTTACCTTTGAGGATGGTTTGTACTAGTTGAGATCACTTCAGATAGTTCTTGCTATTCAATTGATATGTTGCTGAAAGGCTTGGAAGCTCGCCTTTTTTTTTTTGAAAATTAAGGATTTCATTGATTTAATATATATACAATCTAGAGATCACATTTGATTGAACTTCTTCAAAATTTTGGGAGGGTTCTTGGATAGAATTAATTTCTGTGATCTCAGGCATGGCTTTTGTGATTAGAGTTTAAATCAGGTGAGGTTATGATTATGTTTAAAGAAAAGAAATTGCATGATTAAAAGGAGTATGACCTGGTTGGGAAAGTGCAACAATGAAGGCTGCACGATCATTGGAGATCACAGCAGCGAAGGCTACTAGAAATTGCAATGAAGACAGCTACAGAATTGTCCACAGAAACCTTAAGGCTTTGATACCATTTGGAAAAGTTGGGAGAAAAGGGTGATCTTACTATGAATAATTTATAGGTTATTTATACATATACAGCTTTTACACTAAAAAGGAAAAGAAAAACCATCCTAAATTTACTACCTAAAACATAGGAATCCCACTAATTAGGGAATTCCACTAATTGGAATATACAATTAATCCTACTAATTGGAGAATGTAGTCACACTAATTAGGCACACCTAAGCTGCTGACCAACAAAAGCCTTTTTCACAGCTTGTACACCTAAGCAGTAGATTCCAGTAGCAGTGATGAGATGGATAAAAGGAAGGAATATGAGAAATGGATGGTGTTCCAGCAGTGGTGTCAGTTGACGGTAATTCCAGTGGTTTAGGTCGGATCTAAGAGATTTAGGTTTGTCGGAATAATTAGAACATTGATGGTTAAGATCTAAGTTACAATTTGGACTAAAAAAAGATTGAAATTAGTATTTTATGCTCGAAATTTGGCTGTGATAGGGTTTTAGAATTGGAACTTGGCTAATACCATGTGAAATAAGTAAACTGAAGGGTAAAACTTGAGGAAAGAATGAACGAGTAATACATGTTGGGTTGTAAGGCCTGTATCCATAGACACAAAGACCACAAGGATATTCTAAGTGTTTCATTATCAGGTTTAGTCTGTACTTCATATAGAATAATATAATAATCCTAAACGGTATCTAAATTGTTCTATTATAGGGCAGACATTTTTTATATAAAATACATCACAATACTAAATAAATAATTTTAAAGATCCTCAACAGACTTGATGATGTATCCCTAATAATTTCTCCTTTTTTGTGGTCAGTGCTAATATAACATCATCAGCGAGCTCAAACTTGGAGATATTGATATCTCCGTTGTTTATTACAGCAAAGACACTTCTGGGGCGTTTTAAAGCCAAGGTGAGTTACATTTATCTTCTTTTTCTGATGATTGTGTTTATCCTGTTTCTGTTAGGTGCTATGTTGATTTAGCTATTTGCTAACCATGTTATTTGAAATAGAATTTCCAATGGTCTGCTACTTTCTAAATTTGTCTCAAAGATGCAGAAACAATTGAAATCTACGGTGTTGGCCTTTTTGTCAATTGGTTACAAGTGCATCAGAGAAGTGTCCTCAGACTTGTGCTTTTCAACAGTTGATGATTTTATCAAGTGTGCTAATTCCTGTCTGAAAATTCTTGTTGATGGTAAGCATCTTGTACTTAATATTTGCAGTCACTGTTGAATTCCTCTTCTGCCAAATGTTTGTTTATCTGCCAAATATTTGTTTATCTTAGTGCTTGGTTTTGGTGACACTGGTTTCCCATAAGAGATTTAAATCTTCACAGCTTTGTTCCACAGTCCTTTTGTCCAAGGGTACTCTCTTGCTTTTACTGTCAATAGTAATGAAAAATGTAAACTGAGATCCTTTGTTTTCGTGTGTCTGAAATATAGATTTTTACAGCCTAGTGACTTATCTTGACTTACTAACAAACTGTGGGCTGGCTAATGCCACAGTTGACTCTTACAGCATTCTCTCATGAATTGACAAACCATTAAGCATTCTTCTCATTGAGAGTTTGTTTAATTTAACCTGATAAAACTGTGTAATTCCATCCCAAAAGACACTTTAAAGGCCCTCCACAGATTTATCATGGTATTGGATACACTCCTAATTTGATGTTGGGCTTCTCATAGATTTCCAGCTTTGTGGGCTATTTGCAGATGTCCAGTCTTGCAAATTATACGCCCCAAATGTTTATTCTTGAATTTGAGTGAGGTGCATTAGGTATGAGTTCCACATTGACTAGGAATAAGAGCATAACAAGCCTTATAAGATTTGGGCAATCCTCTGATAGGAACTAGAAAAGAAAGAAAATAGAAGTAACTGAATAATAGAACTTTATAAATTTGAGACAAGATTCTTAAACTCCCAAGTCAGTCCGTATGGAGAGGACTAAACTCTAAAACAAAGGAATTAATTTTCTCAAAACTACTCACTTGCTCCAACTATTCGATATTTATAATGCTAGACTCCTAACAACTCATAATCTATTCCTAAGGATACGCAACAATAAAAGATAAAGCCAATCGGTAAAATAACATAATAGCTAAAATAATGGGATAACTACTAGATGTGCGTAATGAGATGTGATTACTAGATGTGCGTTACTGGTTTCCTCCTAAAATAAGTCTTAAGAAGCTAAGGTGGAGGTGTCGTATCAATGCATCCCTCCTGGAAATTCCCCTTGTCCTCAAAGCGGAAAGAAGGAAAGTTCGGCATATTCCCCTGTTCTGTCGCCTTTGGCTTCGTTTTCAACCAAAGCCTCTGCTAGTGCACCGTAGCCGTCTTCATTGGCCATCTCCATGAGAGTGAGGGTCATTGCCTTGCAACGATGGCCAGGAGAGAACTTCTCGTTGCAACGGAAACACACCCCCTTCGCAATACGCAGTTGTCTCTCCTGGTCCCAAGTGCGCAGCGTTGCTAGTCGAGAAGAAGTAGAGGCCGATGTGGAATGTTGTGCTGTTGGGTTGCTGGTGAATGGACCTACATGTGACAAATTGGAAGTTTGGGCCTGTGAGGTATTGGACATATTAGAGTTGACCCATTGATTTGCTTTTGGCTCACTTTTAAGATTGGTCTTTTGTTCAAACTCTAGTGCCAAACTCATAGCCCGATAGATAGATCTGGGCTTGTAGATTCTCACATCAGATTTCAATTCATCTCGCAGCTCATTAAGGAAAATACCCAAGTGACAATGTTCGGGGTAATTTTTCACTCGAGCCGTACGTTTAGCAAATTCCTGACGATATTCTTATACTGTACTCATTTGACGAACAGCACAAGGATATTCATCGGGATTCTGGAATTCAATAGGACCATATTGTTCTTAAAGCGCGTTCACTAACTCCTCCCAATACAAAATGGTTCTCTCGGAATTGATCCAAGCGAACAAATCAAGTGCATCACCTTCCAAATACATAGCCGCTACGTCAACATTCGATTCTTCGGGTGTTTGATAATACCTGAACTATTTCTCAACCTTCAAAATCCAACCACGTGGATCACCTCCTTCGAATTTTGAGAATTCTATCTTAGTATAGGGTGGACGCGTGGTACTTTTATGACCCCAGTATTGTTCTCCTTCGTCCCCTGTCTCATCGTTCCAATGAGATCTTCCCCTTGCTCACCGATCATTACTACTCTTAGGTTTCTTCCCCTTGTCAGATTGAGCTTTCAACGTAGCTATATCAATAATTATTGTGTCAAATATCTCAAGACGAGAGGCTATGGTTGCTAATTGTTGGGATACTAGTTCCGGTATATTATTGTGGGTTTATGGTGGTAGGTCATTGGTGGATGAACGAGTGATGGCCATGTTTCTGATACCAATTGATAGGAACCAAAAAAGAAAGACAATAGAAGTAACTGAATAATAGAACTTTATTGATAAACTTGAGAGCAAGAATCTTAAACCCTTAAGTCAGTCCGTATGGAGAGGACTAAACTCCAAAACAAAGGAATTAATTTTCTTAAAACTACCCACTTGCTCTAACTATCAGATATTTATAATGCTAGACTCTTAATCGCAATAAAAGATAAGACTCTTAATCGCAATAAAAGATAGACTCCTAATCGTAATAAAAGATAAAACTCCTAATCGCAATAAAAGATAGACTTCTAATCGTAATAAAAGATAAGACTTCTAATCGTAATAAAAGATAATATCTAATCGGTAAAATAACAGAATAGTTAAAATAATGGGATAACTACTAGATGTGCGTAATGGGATCACACTATTGATTGACTAAATCTTGGCCCATGTGATCCTAATGTATTGGAGGTGTCGTATCAAGGGGCTACAGTACCAAAGAGGAGAAGATGCATGGAGAGACCAGAGGGCCTTGGCCAAGACGTACCGAAGATAGTGATGCGACAAAAATACAGCTGCTGGAGAAATTTTTTTTGGGTGTTTTTAATTTTTTTTAATTCCGTATTTATTTTAATTGTGTGGATTTAATCAATGCAACCATATATTATGACCATGATTTATATTACATTGATGAATATGTGTAAGTAAGTTTTTCTTTTCGGTTAAGGTTAAGATTGATATTGGATTAGGATAATTTTGTGGTATTGATTTTTACTTGATCGAATGCATATTTAGTCCTAATTTAGCTTGATCACCTAGATTAAGACCTTAGATGATTGAATGCCATAACCAATGGGATTTAATTTGTCGAAAAATTAATCAAGTGACATACTTGAGACTAAAGTGTAAACCAACTTTAGGATCTTGTGTGAGGATACCTAGGATTAACGAACTTAATTTTAGGCTTCTTGTCTTGAATGCCTTTTATTCCGAGTTATCTATGAACTAAGTGAGTGACTCGGATTTAGAAGAGAAGGGAACATCTATGAACATTCGGTTCAACTTGTTTAAGTGAAGTATTTCTCAGATCAATCCACCGTTACAATTTTATTTTTAGTATCCAATCCAATTGAAATCTAATACCTTAACCGATTTCTGTCATTTGATTAAATCTAGTCGTTTTTTTATTCATACCTTGCATTTTTCATATTTCCTTGATTTATTTAATTTAATTTAATTTATTTTCAAATCAATCAATTGTTGATAGTCCGAGTAATTTTTCATCGTTTAATTTAATTGTCTTGCGTGTTGGAATTCTCTTGGGTACGATATCCAGTTCTCACTATTTTAAATTACTTGTCGACGGGGTGCGCTTGCCTCTAATTGATCTAGATAGAATTCAATTTATTTATTTTTGGTTTAGACTGCAACATATAGCTCTGATACCATAAAGAATCTGAATGATTCGTGATCGATGATTACATGTAAAGGGTGTATAAATATACATCAGACCTAACAGAATCACAACTAAATACATAAATCTAGGATTCAGTTAGAGCAAAGGAAGACTTAGTCTAAGTCAATAACTAATTGCTCTATTAAAAAGCAGTGGCTCTTCCCTAAGTAAGTTGTTCTTTCAACCAGCCGATAATTCACTTACATCTTTAGTCAACTGAATGGATTTAATTCCGAATAACTTCGATGTCATCTTTACCAAAAATCTTTTAGTAGTCATGAAGCTAATATATTACCTTCATAATAAGTAGGATCATTTCGGATAAACTATTTTTTAATAAGGTAAGTTCATAAAGAAAGTTGTAAGGATGAAAGCAATTATTTTATGATTTTATTTCTTTTTAAGAATTATACCGTTATTTATATATAAAAAAATAAATCTAATTTAAATTTTAAAATACTATAAAATTATCATCAAAATCGTTAAATATGAACCGTGACTATTATTCATAATTGAATTCTTACAGAACTTTCTTCCTTTGATCCTCAACCAAGTGAGGAGTGACCTAATTCGTATATAACATATCGGCAGTCATTCTTACGAATTATATAAATATTACACAGTAGTATGTTTAATTAAATCTTAAAAGTTCAGATTTGCATTTTTCTAGAGAATAACAAGGGGCATTTTACATTCAGAAAGAAAGCATAAAGTTTAATGGAATACGATATTATCAAACACTAGAATGCTTTGATGCTTAAACTTTAATTTGTCACAAATGCCTTGCGGAGAAATATGAGTTTATCCTTGAGTTCTCTTGTTGGGTTCAAAGACGTACTTAATCAGAGAATCCCTTATTGATAACATCTGAGGGAACTCTTTCTTCAAATTAGAGGCATCCAATTCATTGTTGCTGCGAGGAGCAACAATAACCTTGGCTTGTTCCTCCAGGCTAAAATTAACCCACTTGAAGCTTGGGTTGATGTACTCCTTGTACATCTCCAGGATCTCATTGTGACTTACCACACCTGGATTGGTGAAGTTCCATATGCCCCTCAAGTTTCTTTTAGCCATCTCTATTGAAATGGGAAGAAGCTCATCCAATATTGTCATGCTGTTTGGGATGTTAACCACTTTATCATACTTTGTAATCTTTGTGATGAAGTTACGTGGATTGGTAAGATCAGATGATATTGGCATCCGGACTCTGAGGGTGCAGACATTATCATACTCCCTCAAAAGCTCTTCAACCTGGAAAATTCACATAAGATATTTATTAGCTATGCAAATGCAACTCAATTAACAGAATGAGTTTTTAAGTCACCATAACTTACCATGGCTTTGGTTTTGGAATAGAAAGAACCAGTGAAATTGGGTTTGTCTTCCGTCTTGAACCCTATGCCTGATCCCAATGGATGCTCGTCATCATACTCAAAAATGCAACCAGTGGCATAATTTATGAGTAGGAGGTTGCGGTCTCTGCAGACATCAGCCAATGTCAAAGTACCAACAACATTTGTTCTAATTGTCTCTGTCTTGTGATATTCACACCAATCCACATTGGGTCTACCAGTCACTCCAGCAGCATTGAAAACATGAGTTGGTTCAACAGTCTGGATATCTGCTAAGAGCTGTGACCGATTCTCCAAGCGCCCCTTTCCATATTTATATGCTATGCCCTGCTTCTCACAGAGCTTCCCAAGAAGCCCTCCTATCCAACCTGTTCTGCCATAAATCAAGAATTTCAGAGAATGCTTGTTCTTTGAATTGGGTATCACCATTCGGCTCTGGGTGTTGGTTTTCGTTGGTAAGGAAGCCGAACCATTTGAATCTTGTCTTTCAATTCCAGGCATCATCAGCATTCTTGGATGAGGTAAAAGTGCCCCAGAAACATCTCCCCACCAGTCAGGATTATTAACATACCATTCCATGGTTTTCCTGAGACCCTCCTCCCATGTGGTCCTTTCAGACCAACCCAAGCTCTTGAGCTTCTGATCATCCAAGTAGTATCTCTGGTCATTGAAAGGCCTATTGTCCACAAACTTGATGTGTGCGTCTGGATTCATTGAGAAAAGCTTGCAGATATCTGTTGCCACATCAATTACTCTCCTCTCTTTCTTTGTCCCAATGTTGTAGACATGACCAATTTCACCCTTGTGAAGAACAACCTCAAATGCCTCAGCGACGTCCTCACAGTATAGATAGCTTCTCACGTTAGATCCATCCCCATGGATTGGAAGAGTCATTCCCCTCATTGCCAAGAGGAGGAATTTGGGAATTAACTTCTCCGGGAACTGATTGGGACCGTAAACATTGTTGCCCCTGGTTGTTATGACTGGCAAACCATACGATCGGCCGTAAGCCATAACAAGCATCTCCGCCCCAGCTTTGGTGGCGGAATATGGATTTGTTGGCAGTAGCTGAGAAGCCTCATGGTTTCCCACAACGGCGTCTTCTTCTGTTTCTCCATAAACCTCGTCTGTGCTCACATGGATGAATCTTTTGATCTGCCCGGTGACTTTGCAGGCCTCAAGCAGAACATGGGTGCCATAAATGTTGTTCTTAGTGAACTCAAAGCTGTTGCCGAACGAGTTGTCCACATGAGTCTGAGCTGCAAAGTGCATGATTGTATCAATAGACTCTGTGAGGAGGATGTAACTGATAAGGTCAGCACTGGCAATGTCTCCCTTGATGAACTTGAAGTTGGGAGACAATTGCGATGGGAGGAGATTCTTGAGATTTGAGCAGTAATCAAGCTTATCAAGTACCACAATCTTGTAGTCAGAATGGTTTCTGATAAGCCTGTTGCACACATGAGATGCAATGAAGCCAGCCGCTCCAGTGATGAGGATGTTCTTTGGTGTGTACGGGGTGCCCATTTCAAATTCACCAGCGAAGCTTCAAGCTGATGATGAACAACATATAATAAGATTAGGCAAGAACAACATAAAAAGAATACAGATCCATCAAGAGCAAAACCAAAAGAAAGATCATACTTTGTAACAAAATAAAAACAAGTCACCAGCTTATACAACTGACAAACCACAATTGTACAGGAAAAGGGAAAAGAACTTGGACTTAGTATTCAAGTAGTGGAATTAGTGCAGCAACATAAGAGGTAACATACTGTCTGTTATTGGGCACTGAAAAGTTGCAGATATTAGCAACAGAAGAAGGTTGAATGAGAAGCCTTAGTGATCTGAAAGGAAGAAGAGTGTCTGTGAGGACTGATAACTGGGTGGAGGCTGCTACTTATAATTAAACAATCCGATTTGGTTGAGTTAATTAATTTTGTCTTGTGATCACAGACAAATAAGTTATGATTATAAGTCCAATTACTCTATTACTATGAGTCACTTGTACTTTTACCCAATTATTGGTTGAACAGTGAGGAAGTAGTTAGCACCTACTCCCACACTCACGAGAGGGAGTGCTGATGCCACTTGTCGGCCCACGTGCTCTTATGTTTAGAAACACACGATAGTGTATTGATTTCACTTCCAAGTCTTACGGTGATCTTTCGAGCTTCATGATTTTCGTGACAAATTAAAGACATGTATTAATTAATTAATTCATAATATTCGACTCCCTGCTTCCTTTACACTTCAAAATTATTTCATGTTAGGAACGTAAGGCAGTGTTTTAAATTTTTCTACATTTTAAATCACTTCTTTGTTTTGTAATATTTTGTATTCTTATCATTCACATTACTCATACTTACAATATATAAACAAAAATAATAACAACAACACTCGGTAAAAGTCCTCTTGAAATGTCAGGTTTGAGGTCTAATAATCTGAAACCTTATCCTAACCTAATAGAAAGAGGTTATTTTTGATAGACCTACATATAATACAAAATATAAATAAAACTATAAAAGTATGTAATGCAATACGTAATACAATACTTATAAAACATGGTAAAGATTAACAAATAAAAGATAAAAAACATAAATAAATACACAAAAAAAGATAAGTACAAGAATAAATCAAACTAGCCATTACAATAAAGTAATTAGAATAAATAAGAAACTGCTTAGGCCAAGAAACTAGGAAGGAAGTACTATGTAATCAAAATAATAAGGTTAATTATAAAATAAATGACTCGAACGAAAATATTTAAAAGACTTAAGCAAACAAGAAAGACCTCTCTATTTGAAATCATTTATCCGTATCCTAGTACGTCAAAGTTTTCTATTACAAGCTATGTCCTCAGCAAATTCCAACAAAATCATATCATTCTTATTCACTTCCTCCCATTTCTTATAAGCCTTCATTTTTTCCTGTTATAGTCTCTAAATACCATTTTCTTGTACCTTCTCATTGGAGCATTAGGTTGTCTCGTTTTATTATGTTCAAATCACCTAAGCCTCGTCCTTTTTAATTTTTCATTAATACTAGTCATCTTTAGCTTGTCTCTTACTAATATATTCTTGACCTTATCTCTTCTTGTAAGGTTACACATCCAATGGAACATCCTCATATTTGCCAATATTAGCTTATGATTATGCACTTGTTTGATAGGCCAGCACTCCGCCTCATATAGTAAGGTCTACCTAATTACTAAATAATAGAATTTATCTTTAAGCTTAAGTGGTATCATCTTGTCACATATAACTCCTGATGTATTTCTCTATTTAAGTCACCCTAATATGATACAGTAGATATATTTTCATCGATCTCTCCACTGCTTTGGATGATAGGTCGTAGGTACTTAAAACATTCTTTTCATGATCAAACTGTTGAACTAATCTTTATCTCCACATCAAAAGTCACCCTATGGTTGAAAATTCACACTAAGTACTCAGTCTTAGTCCTGCTGAATTTAAAAACATTCAACTCTAACATATCCCTCCTGTAACATCTCATTACCTGTGGGAAGGTTAGAATAGTAAATATGAGTGACTAATGAGAGTTTAAAAATGCATTTTTCATGCTAATGCATAATATGTCATACACATAAACGTGAATACTGCACATGAAAATAATTGTACATGCATTCATGAATAATTCCGGATATAATTGGATTGAGTTGTGATTTTAGAAATTTAGTGAAATTTGAAATTATTTATATTGGAAATTCTATTGGTTAGTAGAATTGTTGTAATTGTGAATTTTGGTGAATTTAGGAATATATTTCAGAAAATTATAGAAAATAGGAAAAAGAAATCAAAAGAAGATTTGGAGATAGTTGGACTGTAAAGATAAGAGTTTAAGGGAGTTAGTTTCAAAAGAAATTAAGTTAGAGCTTAGGTATTAGGAAAGTGACAAGTGTCACTTAGTTAAGTTGCTTTTATAATTTGTTAGAAGTAAGTTTGAGTTATCTGAGAGTTAAAAAGGGATTTATTATTGCCTAAGTTCTTTCCTTGTTATCACCTTCCTCGAATTTTCTTCAAACACATAGAGTTTTTCATCAAAATCCTTTTGAGGGATTTCTTTACTTTTCCTTTTTCCTAAACCAATCCCACCTTGCTATTATCTATTCTATCCTAAGGAAAGCCAGAAGTTGGTTATTTTTCTCAGTGAATACGTAATTTTGCATGGAGTTAGGGCTTGAAGATGGTTGAAGCTTTTGAAGTTTTCAACAAGTAAGTAGTGAATAAATTTGTTAAAGTTATGAATTTTTGAAATAAATTGATGAATTTACTGTTAGTTGCAGGGATCATGGCATTTACGTATATATGTTTATGAATATTGTGTTGATGGATGAAAAATTTGGTCATAGTGTTAATTTAGTTTTTTATGGATTGTTAGTGATTAGGTGTTGTGGAAATGGTTTTTGTAGTTGCAATAGCAATGAAATGATGTATAGGATTAGTGTAGAAAATTAGATATAAAAAAGTGAAACATGCTTTGTTCTTCACTGTGTATGTATGAAAATATATAAGTGTATACGTGAGTTGATGAATTCTTTAGAGATGATCAAGAAAATAGCTTTTGAGCTGAGGAATAGTTGTAAAATTATGGTATGAGATGGGAATGAATATTTAAATGGAGGTTGAGAGGAAACAAGGAGATTGAGAATGAAAGTTTGAGATGCAAAAAGTTAACAGAGCATGAATAGGTTAAATATGAATTTTTGGCTTTTGATGATTTTTTTGATTTAAACTAGTATATTGGAGTAGTATGAATTTATGGTGAATGAGTTGATTGAAATGGAGTAGAAAAAATAGAAATAAAAATTGAAGTGTTGGATTTGAAAAATGGTAGTCATCTGGAAATTTTTTGGGAATGAATAGTAACAGTGTTGAATTTTGATCTGAAACTTCCATGAATTTACTGCACCAATATAGATAGATTTTGACAAAATGTTTGAAATTGTGGATCTTTCTTTTATCTTTCCATTGATATAAAGTTTGTAAATTTTGGAGTTCTAGATCAAAAGTTATAGAGGTTAGAAGTTGAGATATTAGTGGAGAAAAAGAAGTTGCACGACGGTGACTTTTGAGTTTTAAAATGGATTTGCACCGTCGTGCAAAATCATGACGGTGACTTTGAGTATAGAAAAAATACATCGTCGTACAAAAACACGACAGTGATTTTGGAGGTAAAGAGAAATTTGCACCGTCGTGCTTAAGCATGATCGTGCTTTTGAGATTTTTTCTTTTACTGAATAGTCTTGCTTCTTTTGACCATAACTTCTCTTTAGACATCCAAATGACTTGATTCTTAAAGAAATAGATTCCTAACATAGTTTTATACCTCTCCATAAAAATTTGTAGCATTCTGAGTTGAATTAGAAAAGATTGATCAAATGAAAGTAAGAGAATCTGTTGGAATGGTATGAACTGGTGTTGTTTTAATGAACATACCTTAGTGTTTTGATTATATATGGATCTATAGGATTCCAAATGAGATGATTTTTAATTTGGAGTAAACTAGAGAAATAGGGATACAAATCATATGAAAAAGTAGAATTGTGATTCAGTCTCTAAGATGTTCAATTTCTGAATGAAAGTTGTGTATAGTCTACTGTTTTAATATGAACAACCCCGAAAATATTTGTGGTATATCTTCCAAATTACTAAACCAAATTGAGTGATTTTGGTGTCAATAGAAACATAAGACATAGATGAACACTTTTCTAGAAGAAAGTATGACCAAATTACATCAATTACACCTTCTAATTGAATGTGAACAATAGACCCGAAAGAGTGCTTTGAAAATTTCTGAAGTGAGTCAATGAGAAATGAATAAAGATTTTTTTATGGTTTTAGTGAGACATAAATCTAAGTATAAATTATACCTAGATGAATTTTGATATGAGAATGATTTTATGGTGAAATTAATGGTAAGATACCCGGGATTATCATGAACATGCATTGTATATATTTCATTTCATTCATGTGCATTATTAAACACTTATGATTATACAAATTGTGATACATGTGTATGTTGTTTATTATAGAGGGGCAACTGGAACGTCAACCTCTAGACGTTGTTGGAACTTCTAGGCATTAGCTTCAGGAGCAATTGGTGAGTAACTTAGACGGTCTCACTTAATTATTTGTTTGCTTAATTTCTGTTTTGAAATGATTGAATGAATGCGGCTTGATTGTTGATTTCGGACAGAAGGTTCGATGATTGTAAAATGTGGAATGTATATTGAAGTGTTGCTTGAATGTGAATGTGAAGAACTAAATGTGTTATGATATGATTGATTGAAAATGTGAAATGCATTACATACAGGAATGCATGATCAGATAATGGAAGTTGTGACCTGAGTAGCTACCGATCAGAGCTTAAAGCTTAACGAGTGAAAAGAGCCTCGAGCTCAGACAGTGATTAAGGACCTAAGACCCACTATATTAGCCCCGAATTTCTTTTATGTAAATTAAGCAGGATTAGAGGATTAAAGCATAGTTAGTAGAACAAATTAAGTTAATAATTTATAAGTATGATGGCATTAATTGAGTTAGGTATCATGGATTAAATGAGATTAATAAGTTAGATGGCATGTTAGGTAGCATGTATAAATGTAATTAAATGTGTTAGATGAAGGTTAAATATGTTAATGGGCCTTGGGCCCAAATGAAAGAAGAAGAATAAGAAATGATGGGCTTAACTTATGTTAGTGGAAAGAGTAGGAGAACAAAATGAAAAGAAGGAAATAAAAAGAAGAGAGGATGAAATGGGCTTAAGTGAGTAGTAGGTTATAAGAGTTATAAGAAGAAGAAACCTAATGGGCCTTGGTCAAATGGGCTTAAGTGAGTTAGGGAAGTATAAAAAGGAAAGAGAGATAGCTTTGTATGAGAGAAAGGAAGTGAATTTCGAAAATTAGAAGGGAGAATAGAGAGAGAGGGTCGTGAGGTGGAGAGAAGAAGAAGAAAAGAAGGCCTTGGCTA
>JAOSBP010000009.1:267219-278888 GCA_027563825.1 Erythroxylum mucronatum
AATGTATATAATTAGCAACCATTTTACTATGGTTGCTGAGAATTTGGTTGCTGAAACCAAATTTTCTTGTAGTGTTTTAGAATGTGCCTCTATTCATGAAACTAACCTTTGTCTTTTCTTTACTCTTGAATTTGCTTCAATCAGCTTTCATTTTAGCAAGGATTTTCATTCATTTATCTCTAAGACTTGCTTCCGCTTCTTCTTCTTCTGGGAGCTCTTTTTCACTACTAAGGGTGATTGCCTCTCGGTCGATAGCATCCGTTTTAGTAGAACCAGGCAAACTCCTTTGCATCTCGTCAAATAGTATGTCCACCAATTTGTCCATCCAATTCACCATATTTTGTATAAGAGTTTATGTTTCTTTATGCCTCATGATTGATTCTTGAATGAAATCAACCATCATATCTTCCGTAGTTGGCTCGTTAACTGGAGGTGCTTGGTTCCATAAATATCCAGCTTCAGTGTAATCGTCTCATCCATAAGTATAAGAGTTATTCTACTCTGAATTGTAGTTTGTTCCCATATAATGCACCTTGAGGTTGGTTGTACATTCTCAGGCACTCCCATATAAAAGATGATGCTCGACATTCATGCTTGTAGTGATAACTCTCACCAATGTTATTTTTTATAAAAAAAACTCTCACCAATGTCACGACATGACCTGAATATCAGTTGAGCTTCCAAATACATGTGATGTCACCTCTCTCTCCTATATGGTGATGATATAGATTGTGACGATATATGTTGGCTCCCATAAAAATACGGGTTACTTCATCCTTCCATTGTGTGTTATGGTTATTATGTTAAATCTCAATTCCTAAAATAAACCATCACTCGCTGTCTGTGTAGAAAAGTGCAAAAGACAATTAAATAGATAAGCGAAAAAATACAGTAAGATAAAATAAAATAAAATAAATACAAAATAAAAATAAAAATAAAAATAAAACAAAAAACAAAAAACAAAGATAAAATAAACTAAAATGAAAATGACTAGAGTAATAGCATTCAGGTTTTCCTAATATTAAAGTCCCTGGCAATAGTGCCAAAAACTTGATTGACCTATTCGTGAGTTGGTCAATGATGTAATAGTACAAGTACGAGTCAATCCTACAAAGACAGTAATTACTAGTAATTACCCTTCCCCTATTATCTAGCCTAAGGATTGATTTTAGATTTTTAATAAAAAGTAGATAAAAGTAATTCAAATAAAATAAAATAGGAAATGAAATTAAAAGCATGTAGGACATTATCAATATTAAGAATTAGTATCTAGGTTTCGAATCCCCCTAAACCCTTAACAGATTGATCTTTTATTATGAAATTACTTTGTTGATTTATTGGACCGTGGAGACTCCTATGGTATGCTAATAGCTGATATTAAGTCTATTAACAACTATTCCTAAAGTTTCCAACTGAATTACTTAACTTAAAGTTTATAGAATTGTGTTACCGATTTATGAGTCCTTCTATAGGTTTAAACCTAATTCGGAAAATTTATATCATCCTATCTCTAGGGTTTCAATCAACTCCTTCTAATTACGACAAATCTATTCAAACCTAGGATTTCTCAATATCTACGTAAGAAATCAAATTATGATATGATATTTCTGGGTTTATTAGAATATAAATAAAAAACACATAATCAACCAAATAAATTGCGTTAAGAAAAGAATCAAATTATATCAAATTATTAACATAAGGTTTATCTAACCTAAATACTAACTGGACGTTTAGTTATACATTATCAAACACGAAATCAAACATAAATTGAAAGAAAAACGAATTAAAAACAATGAGTTCATAATTCTATCTCTCTTATTGTCTTCAATCGAATACTCTCATGATGTAGAGGCTTGATCTTGTATTTTAATGGATCTTTCGATGATTTCTTTGTGTTTCTCACATTCCTCGATCAATATTGACCCTTGTGCATGGTTGTGCATCAAATCGTGTATCACTAAATTCTCTAAAAATCACGAAACTGTATAGTTTGGGAGAAGTGCACGGGAAGGTACATAGCTGTACATCCCTTTTGTGCTTCGAATCTTTGTTTTATGTCATGTTTTCATATAAATTATTCTCCTTTAAGTCCATGATGGCAATTATAATTTGTATGCACACTTGGAGCAATTTAAGTACCAAATATACAACAAAAGTATAGAATATCGAGCAAATACATCAAATATGAGTGTAAAAATTTAGTCAAATATATATCTATCATAAATTATCCAAATGTAAATGACATTTGCAACAAGGTGCTTGGTACACGATCCAAAAACATCTAAAGCCTTAGGTTTGGACCTAAGCTAACTGCTCAATCCTCATCAAGACCAGCATATATTCAACGTCTTGAAAAGGAAAACAAGTTGCTTAAAAAAAATTAGCCAAGCATAGAAATTACCTAAGAAAATTACTTAGCCTGGATTATGTAAGCAGTGAAGATGAAAGCGAGTTTGAGTGATTAAACTAATCTTTGTATTTTTTTATTTTGTATATAAGTATTTTTGAAGTTGTAATTAAAATATTGTACAAGATCAAATTTAATGATATTTTATTTTTTATATACAATGCTTCAAAATTTTAATTATACTATAATAAATTAACAACAAAAATATAAATATTATATACAATAATATGGATTAAAAATGTCATGAATATTATGATTAACACAGTATAACATTTAAGTAAAATGTATATTAAAAATTTCACTACATTTTATAAAATATAGCTAAAAACATTTGGCTACATTTAAAAAAATGATGGCTACATTTCTGGAAACGTAACTAAAAGCCTTCCACAAACGTAGCTAAAAATAAATTGCTACGTTTTTTGAAATCTAGCAAAATATTTTTAGCTACGATTCTGAAAACATAGCTAATTATCTTTACTATGAAAAGTAAGCGTAGCAAAAATGTATTGAAGAAGATTTTTTAAAATGTCACCGATACTTTTTTGCTATGAAAATAAAGCGTAAGGAAAAAATTAGCAACGATTAGGGAAAAATATCGCTTATAGTTTTTTGCTAAGGGAATTTATCAACATTTTCAGCGATAAATATAAATCGTCACTAATGACTATTAGCTACAATTTTGTAACCTTTTGTTGTAACCCTAAGGTATATTTGAAACTCTTCTAAGAATGTATTTAGATTGTTACATAGTTGTTGTCAACCTTGACATGTTGAGGTATATGAAATTGATTAAGAAGGCCGACAAAATCGATATGTTGATGGATAGAGAGGTTATGACATGGGAAACGATGCCCCTAAGAATGATGAGAAGGGGAGAGTAGAGCCTTAACTTTAGTAGATAAACCTCAAGATGAGGAGACTATAGTTGAGTACAACGATAACCAACCTACACCAGCAACTAATATGGAAGCAAGTTGGTGAGAACATTCTCCATATCAAGAATAAGGGAAACAATTGCTATAGACATATAGGGTATTTAGAGTCGTTTCTAGAATCTTCTATGATGTTTGAGGAGGACAGTAATGATGATGACGGGCCTACTATACGTGATTGAGCTTTTGCTCTCTTTTACTTTAAGGATTTTACATTTTGATGGTATTTTGTTTCCATTTGTATTCTTGAATTACGTGTTTCTATTTTAGTTATGTCATTTTACTCTTATTAAGTATTCTATATTAATTCATTTTTATTTTAAGTTCTTTTTGCATTTAATTTTGTTTGTTTATTGTCATTATGTTTGTAAGGTATGAATAAGTTTAGATGTTGATCACATTTGTCATGGACATCAGGTGACAAACAAAGCTTATAGACATTTCTTTTTCCTTTTCCTTTTACTTTTACTTCCTTTATTTTTATTTTTATTGCCTTTAATTTTTACTTATATAATTTATATTTAGTATATTAAGCACAATGTAGAACTTAAGTGTAAGGAGAAATTTAATTGTTTGTTTTATTTCAATTATGTCATTTTAGTCTTATTAAGTACTTCTATTTTAGTTAATTCTTAATTTTCAATTATTTTTGTACTTTAATTTATTTGTTTATCATTAGTGTATTATTAAGGTATGGATAAGTCTGGGTGTCAATCACGACATCAGGTAACAAATGGAGTTTAGAGAAATTTTTATTTTAATTTTTCTTCCCTTTATTTTAATTTTTATTGTTCTTAATTTTTTATTTTACTCTTCATATTATGTATATTGAGGATAATACACAACTTAAATGTGGAGAGAGATTTAATAATTTATTGCTCTTATTCAATTTTACTATAGTAAATTAATTTTGTTGCAATAAGCTTAATAGAAGAATTTAAGGAAATTTTAGTAATGGAAGAAGAATAATTTATATCAATCATCTAAAGTCTAATATAAATATATACGAGCATTAATAAATAATTTGTCTTCGATAGTTTTAAAATAGATGTTTAATTTGCATAATGACATTTTTCTAATTTTAACACATTTTAACTTTAATGCTGACTTTTTTTAAATAGTTCAATATCCCACAAAAATACGTCTGAAGAAAGTACAGTATAAATAAATTCATTATGCTGATTTTAACCTAAGTGAAAAGGTGAAAGTTAAGAATGGAGCTAATAGATGCTTGAATTAGTAACCTAACTGAGTAACCAAGGGCATTCATGACAAAGTGTTTACTTTACGTCAACAGATTAGGAAACTTTTTAAACAAGTCTCTAATACTCTTTCATAATTTTGAAAACAAAATTTCTATTTTATTATTAATTTGAATTATTAAAATATTTGAGGTTGAAAGCTTCCTAATCATTTATGTTTACTTTATATATTAGGTTTATTTATGTTTACTTTATACACCTATTTTCGTTTAAGTATTTCACTTCACTTTCACATCAAATTGCGTTATTTTACTTAAAGTTTGATATATTTTTAGGTAGTTGTATATATTTGAATTTTGGATGAGATTTATTAAGAATTTATGGCTATTTGAAATAAAAACATGAAAAAATCGCAATTCTTTAAGAAACACAATATGTCTGATGCTTATGTGCGCCAACTTGTATCCAATATAGATTAAGCCTAAAAAGAGACACAACTTAGAACATGGCCTAAAGAGAGACCATATGGCTTCGAAGAAAATTTGTAGAGTAAAAAGACTTGAGCCTTGATCGCACTGAAAACTATGCATAAATCACGAGATAAATAGGAAGATCCACAATCTATGGTACTCATTGTGCTAGAAATTGTGTCTTTCCCTAAGAGGAAATAGTAGGATCTATAGTCTGACCACAACCGTGGCATTATGTCCAAGGGTGCTAAACCTAAAACACATTTAAAGCATGAAAGCCCTAATTTTGAAAAACTTTTAAAGACTTTACACACTTTACAATCTTTTACTCTTTAAAAGTGTATATTGATTATCACAAAGTTCATAAACTTATGAGAGGTCGATTATGAAGCTATTTTTAACGAAGAATCAAGATCTACATTCGTCTTAACATATCAAATTGCCAACTATTTTAATTACTATTTCTTTGATCGTGTTTATTATTTTTGTTGTTTCAAACATGATTAGTGGCTAGATATTTTATATTTTTAGGTGAAAAAAAATATAATATTTATTCTTGTATGGATTTTTTTCTAATTTATGAATTGGTATATATTTCTACGAGATATCTTTCATTAAACCTAACATTGAGTTAATTATGCTAGTGATTAAATCTGACCTGAATTTACTTGTAAATGCCTTGAGAGAGTCTACCTATGAGTGAACTATAATTTAGATTTTTAAAAAAAAGTTGAATGAGGTGCTAGAGATAGACTAAACAACCAAAAAAAGATGGTTGTAGCTCAGGAGTGTATAATTTCAATGACTGAAAATCCTATCAATGTAGATAATATATTCATTTTAAATTAATTGAATTACAAAATTAAGGTTTATACTATGTGACAAATTACTTTTATTTAAAATTGAATTCTCTCTTTGACAAATTACTTTTATTTTTGTTCTCTCAGTTATTCTCTTAATCATGTTTATTTTATATTATTTTATTCGTATTCACTAAATATTCTCTTATTAATTATTTTATGCTTTTTAGTAATTTTAGGAATTTTTATATCCATATTGCGTCCTCAAAGGGATTGACTTTTACTATTATATTGCTTGCGTAGGAATAACTAAGCTCCTAATTCTTACAACTGGATTGAAGCATGAATTACCTCCCTTCAAATATCTTGAGATCCTAATAACCACATAGAGATTATCATTTATGGATTTTCAACCTCTGACTGACTCTACATATAAAATGGTGGGTAGGTGGTATAACATATTATTATCCTATACGTTAGGTCACAACTTAGAAGTTTAGTCCTTAGCAACCTCCATTTATATTGGAGCTCCCATCTAGCACTCCCTCGAGACACCATAAAATTCATAGAAAAGTTGTTGAAGAATTTTTTGTGCTTAAGGTTAGGATAAAAAACTGACGAGGGCCTAAGTTAAATTGACATATTTATGTTTACCAACCTTTCGTATTGGTAGTTACACTCTTATAGCTTCAGAGATTTAGGGAGCTCTTAAGGGTTTGGAGTTGGCTTGGAATTCAGGAGCTAGAAAAGTGATTTTAAAGGTGGATATTACATGCGTAATTAAGCTTATTGATGAGGTGAATCCTTCAGTATATTGCAACTGGACCTTGGTTTCTAATATCAAAATTTTGACCAAAAGATTTTGGGAGGTCAGAATTGCCCACACTTATCGAGAAGGAAACTATATATGTTGTTGACTGGATGGCAAATTTTGACCGAAATCTTCCATTAGGGTATTATGAATTCACTACTCCTCCATAAGGGATAAGTACTATACTAGATCAGGATAGATCTGGTAGAACCATTTCAAGAATGTGTCCTTTGTAGTTTGTTTTTCTAGTCTTTTTGCCTCCTTAAAAGGTAGGGTTGGAATCACATCTATAAGAGCAATGAATAAGGTGCTTTTGATCAAAAGAATATGGATATTGTTCAATGATAAAGAATCACTTTGGATAAAATGGACGCACACTCATTTCCTCAAAGGTAATAACATATGAAAAATTAAACCAAATACAATAACTTTTTAGACACTAAGCAAATTCCCGGTCAAGGAATCACATATGTAATGTAAAAAGTATATCATAGGCAATGAGATGAATATATCATTCTGGTATGATAATTGGCTTAATGTAGAACCCCTCTATAAGTTGTAGGAGTAGGTACACTTAGAGCAAGCTTACTTGATCATTAAAGACGAACCGAAGAACATCCTCAGTCTGGCCTCATTGCACCTCATGTGTCATCAGAAACTATCTTTACTACTATACAATATTGTTGTCATTGATAAGCTTGATCACTGTTGAAATCTCAAGAACCTCTTGCCTTCACCACTGTCTCACAAGGGAAACATTTGGGGCGATGACCTTATAAATAAGTTACGTTTGCATCCAGACACGCAAATTAAGCTTGTGGATAATAGGCCAGAGACAGAAACCCAAGAGCTTGGGCCGGTCTGAAAGAACCACATGGTGAGGAGGTTCTAAATAAGCAATGCTGATTTTATTTTATAGGGCAGTATCCTTGAGTAAAAAGATTGAATGATTAAAATAAATATAGTCGAATTTTATTTTTAATCATCATCGTCACATTTAGTCCGAAGTTTTGCAATAAAGCGGGATGACGAAGCTAGGAATTTAAGATAAAGGGCCCAAATATTTAATTTTTTAAATCTTTGGGAGCCTAGTGCACCACCAACCTTTAAATAACTCCATCCTAATATATATACATACATGTATATATATATATATATAATTATTTAATAATCTTGGAAGTGGGGGGCCCAGTGCACCACTGGCCCCCACCTACCTCCGTCCCTGCTGAAGAGGTCTGATAGTATGGAGGTTTATCCCCGCATCGTAAAAAGGCTGTTTCCAGACTTTATTTTAATATTTTTCCTAAATATATTTTAAAATTAATCTCTATTTAACTTAAATGCCATATGTATTTTTAATTAATTTTTAAAAGACATAACTTTAACGGGGAAAAAAAACTTACTGCTTGTGTTGACCCATCCTTATCATTGTTAAGGCTGGTCTCATCAACTCTTCAACCTAACCCAAAAGCATGCTTATTGGTTACACTTACTTCTGTTCACCGATCATTTCTTCCTTTCGCTATTATCACCAACTCTTCAACCCAAACCCCCGCCAGCTACCTTCGTATATATCCTCATGTCAATGACTTGACACTCTGTTAACGTAAAATATTTTTTGTCTGCTTCCCTTAATTGCAGGTGCAGGAAGAAGCATACGACCACTATAGAACATCTCTGACAAATTCTAACGTTGGCATTAATGTTAACGTTTTTTTGTTTATGCTTATAACCAATTGTTTTAGTTATAATTTAATGACAAAATAATTTAAAGGCATTTCTTATCTTATCGATGATTAGATGTATCTGATAAAATTCACCGGATAACTATACATTGCAAATGAAATTATGATAAGATTATAATCATAAGATTTATTTTGTATTTATATATTATCTTTATGTTATTCCTAGCTAGTCATTGTTTTATTAAGATTGAACATTAATAGAACGTAAAAAGATTAGCACACGTTATATTTTTTCTTATGAAGCAAGTAGTCAATTTCAAGGGCTAAAGTATATATGGAGAAACTTAAACAAATATGTGAGTGTTTGTTAAGGAACAAGTTTACTGAATTGATCCGATATGAAAAATCTGTTTTACATTACTTTATGTCTATGGAAATTCTCATTATATGATGATTGCATAAGTGATCCTTTAATTTGAGGTTTTCAAAGTTATCTTGTATAAGTATCAATATGTTTTGGTACTACTTATAACATATTTAATCATGAGTCGTTTAGATGGTAATCATTAGAAGTAGCATGAATTATATTGAAATAGTTGAGTGATCAAAATATGATTTATCACCTAAAATAATAAGGGAGAATATTTTATTGTTCTCAATTATTATTGATTCAGGAAATCCTTGATCAAAGTATAATGATGTTTTGTAAATAGTTTACAAATATTATTAATTAAATCGATAGCTAATGACAAGGAGCTAATATGATTAAACTCAAAATAGAGTAAATATTAATTACATACTCTATGTCTAATCAGAACATTGTATGATGAAAGGATTGAATTAAACGAAAAAACTATGAACAAAAACGTTAGTCAAAACCACTTTAACATTCCTCAATATTTGAATGGTCATGATGGGCTGCTATACGCTAATCTTAATTTATGATTATAAATTGTTTAATTAGAAAATTAAAGATAAATTAAAAAAGTCTTAATTTTTATAATTCTAATTATGAATTATAATTATAATTTATAATCATTGTCAACATACTTAAGAACCTAATGGATCTCATTTATAGAATGAGTTGAAGAGAGCCAAAATATTTTATCAAGTTGGACTTGATTGTAAAGTTTGAGAAACTTTATGATTAAATATGAGATATTTTTAAAAATAAGGATCAATATGAGATATTAGATCTTATTTGGGCATAATTGATATTTAACTATAATTATTTGTAATTATAATTAAAGTTTAATTGAAATTAGAATGTAACTTTAATTTAATTACCAAAATGTTCAAAACTTATTATAAATAAGCTTAAGCTCTATATTGCTAGTACTTCTTTTTTACCCCTCTTTGTAATAGTCTAGAGATTTATACGGCTACGGTGATTGAGATGGATTAGTTTCGGAAACGATTCAAGGGATACAACAATAATACGATCATGCTTCGAAATAAGATACGAATTACAATTCATGATTTATTATGATTTAATTGTTAATCATTTTATAGAATTAAAGTAATCCTGGTTTTTGTGAAATCAAAATACGGAAAAGTTTTGAAATTATTCTGCTACAGTCAAGATCAAATTTTGTCCCGATTTTCCAACAATAGTTTGAAAGTTGAGTTTAATTCTATAATTTGATTAAAATATATTTGATTATTATTTACTAGTTTTGGAATTGAAATCGCAGTTGTTACATGATTAAACAATCCAAAATGTTCGGATTGAATTTTTTAAAACCTCATGCTCAATTTAGAATTGAAAAACTGTTTTTTAAAACCACAAAAACACCAAACCCATATTTCATAATCTAAGAAATAAGCTTTTACATTTTGTAAACTCATAAACAACAAAATACTCAGTGAAAGATCGAAAATATTTTAAATGGAGGCTACTTTAGTTGAGAATACACGAAACATTCAACTGAAACCAGAATTTAGATTCTAGAAAAATCATGGGTTGTAGCTGGAAATGTTGATAGTATGGGTTGTGGTTTGGCTATTATCGTTACTGGAAGAACCAGCTGCGTGTGGTGTTATGTAAATTTGAAAATGCAACGTATAAGCATATGCGATTACTCGCCTGGCCTGCATAAGTATACAGCCAAGTCCCTGGCAACTGGCATCACTGTATACCTTATACGTAACCCCTTGGGTAGGTAGAGCCAGCACTGGTGCAGATGTCAATCGCTGTTTCAGCTCCTGGAAACTCGCCTTGCATTTGTCATCCCGCTGAAATTTTATTCCCTTCCGGGTAAACCTCAACAAAAGAAGTTGCAAACACGGAAAAATCCTCAACAAATCTCCGATACCTTGTTCATGAAATCCATAAATACCACAGGTGCATTTGTTAATCCGAATGGCATTACCAAAAATTCATAGTGTCCATACCTCATCTAGAAAACAGTCTTGTGCACATCATATCTATCTTTGAGAATACTTTAGTTCCTCTTAACTGATTCAACAAGTCATTGACCCTAGGGAGTGGATATTTATTCTTGATGGTAACCCTGTTTAACTGCCGATAATCAGCACATAAGCTAAGTGTCCCATCCTTCTTTTTGACAAACAATACCGGTGCTCCCTACGTGAATGACTTGATATGAAGAAGCCCTTATCCAACAACTCTTGTAATTGAATCTTCAACTATTTCAATTCTATTAGTGTCGTGCGATATAGTCGTATAGATATTGGTGTCGTCTCCAGGACTAAGTCAATAGTGAAATCAAATTCTCGATCAAGTGGTAATCCAGGTCACTCCTCCAAAAAACAACGGGGAACTAGTACATAATAGGGGCATCACCCAATTTAACCCTCTGTGCCGAAATGTCAATCACATATGCAAGGAATGCCTAGCATCCCTGACGAATCAACCTCTTAGCCTTGATCACAGATATTAACTAACTCATTAATACTCATCGGTCACTAGTAAATTTAATCGGGACTCCATCCTAAGGTTCAAATTCCACCTCTTTCTTAAAATAGTCAACCTTGGCGCGATATCTCTCTTCTAACCTGATGGCAGACCTTCACTCTTACTTTTATTGCCTTTTCATTTATTTTCTCTAAAAAATTCAAGAAGGTCGAATTAATCCATGTGTCACCATTTCATTGGTCCATGTGTCACTTACTTTAGGCTCCAAAGTCACTCATTTTAAGGCGCCACGTGTCACTACTTGTAAGGCTACATATGTTAGCAATTGTAAGATTACACATGTCACCAATTGTAAGGCTACACATGTGACAATTCTAAAGTGCCATTTGTCGTAAACTTAAAAAGGCCACTTGTCACAATTATACTCAAGCCACTTGTCATCCATTTAACTGAGCCATTTGTCACTTATTCCCAATTCACT